>CM022299.1:537774637-537800865 GCA_011799875.1 Thinopyrum elongatum
AATTAGAGAAAGAGGAATTATTTTTCATTAGAGAGATTGCTAGATTAAAAAGATTAAAAAATGAGAAAGAGTCAGCCATTAGTAGCTCTCGCATAATAAATAAAAAGCTACTACTAGATAGTCATAAACAGGAAGAAGATAAGGTAGATTTAATAAAAGAAATGATGAACAAGTAAATTGTGAGCATGCTTGGATTAAAGGAAAAGGTGATTATAATATCAAAGTGCTTTCTGTATATATTATCCAAGCCAAGATAATAGATCCACATGCAGCTTATGCCTAACGCAAGCTTGCGCCTCCTGTCTAAAAACAAAAAATCAGATATCGAGACAGGAAAGAGAATTTGAACCAGAAGAAAGAATATTATATAGTAGGCTTAGAAATCTAGAAGATAGAATAAATAAACTAGAAGCAGAGCTAGAAATATTAAAAGATAAGTTAGAAGAAAATAAAGAACAAAAACTAAAAGATAAGTTAGAAGATAATAAAGAACAGGAAAATATTGTTGTTGGAAGCACGGAAATGAAGGAAACAAATGGTAACAATAAGAGTAAAAAAGGAGATAAGTTAATACAATTAAAAGATGCTATAACTAGTTTTGGAAACAAATATATAGTGCGATTACCATTTAGAAGTGCTAAGAATAAGAATTCCAGTTAGAAAAATTTAACACCAAATATTTCTAAAAATATTGGCACTATAGATACTGGTTGCACAAAGAACATTATCCATTGACAAATACTTTATGAGATGTCTCGGAAATAGTCAAAACTATAGAAGGAGGCTCCCGAAGGCATCGCTGGCAGCGTCTCGCAGCTATAAAAGGAGGAGCGGAGGAAAGAAAGACAACCGAGAGAGAGAGAAAGAGCCAGAGCACTCAAGCGGAGAAGCAGAGAGCACCAGAAGCAAGCGAGAGTTAGAGCTCCTCTCCTTTAGTAGATTAGCCACTCCACTAAGTAGTATAGCCAAGAAGGCGCTGAGATCGCCAGAAAATTAAGGTAATTCTTAAGTTTGTGTGTAATCCCTTCGGGGTTTCCGAAAGGGAAAACCATATGTAAATTATGTTGTTTGAAATGATGTAGTTCTTTGGTTTCACTTGTGTTTTTACTTATGAATTATGGGAAGAGTTCTTTTGCTAGGGATCTATAGGAGAAATCTCTGGTGTGTAGTTCTCTGTGTAGCCCAGGGTTGGCGTTGAATGAGAACCTTGTGGCCGTAGAGAAGTGTTCCCTTCGGGTGGAAATGCTGGGAAGACGATAAGAACTTAGCCTAATAAATTTGCAATTATAAAACCGTCAAGTGAACGTAACTAGCTACATATGATGCAACATAATGATAAATATGGGAGACCGAGTAGTAATATTACAACCACTGCGCGCACCGTGGACGAACTGACTAAGCCTCGTCAGCTCCTAATAGATCCTGCATATAAGCAATATTAGCCAAATTAATAGTCAGACAAGCACCATAATTGGAATATTAACGAATAGTAAAGCCAATAGTACAGAATAGTAAAGCAAATAGTCGCCAATAGTAAGTTGAATTTGAACTTACCATATCCGCGTACAATGACATCGTACGCAATATATCGCATATACTGAAATAAGACTGCAAATATTGTTAAATAAGAATATTGTTGAAAATATAAACCAATACCGTGTTGTAGTTGGTATCAGGCCATAGCATAATCATTGAAAGATTAAGGTATTTAAATTTAGAAGTTAGTAAAAAAAGGTAATAAATACTAAAGAGAATATTAATATAAGGTGCAGAAATAAATCCTTCGGGGAGCATATTAAAGAAATTAGGACAAGAAATAATTGAAGAAATAGACACATAATCTTTCATGACAGAAAGAAAAATTAGTAATAATAAGAATAAATGTGTAATTGAATATGTAGAAATGGCTAATTTAGATGTGAAATAGCTTATTGGGAATAAGCTAAAGCATATAGAATGGGAATATAGTCACTCTATGACAACAGATTGGCCTAAAATTAGAGAAAGAGAATTATTTTTCATTAGAGAGATGCTAGATAAAAAGATTAAAAAATGAGAAAGAGTCAGCCATTAGTAGCTTCGTATAATAAATAAAAAGCTACTACTAGATGTCTAAACAGGAAGAAGGTAAGGTAGATTTAATAAAAGAAATGATGAATCAGTAAATTGTGAGATGCTTGGATTAAGGAAAAGGTGATTATAATATCAAATGTGCTTTCTGTATATATTATCCAAGCCAAGATATAGATCCACATGCAGCTTATGCCTAACGCAAGCTTGCGCTCCTGTCTAAAAACCAAAATCAGATATCGAGACAGGAAAGAGAATTTGAACCAGAAGAAAGAATATTATATAGTAGGCTTAGAAATCTAGAAGATAGAATAAATAAAATAGAAGCAGAGCTAGAAATATTAAAAATAAGTTAGAAGAAAATAAAGAACAAAAACTAAAAGATAAGTTAGAAGATATAAAGAACAGGAAAATATTGTTGTTGGAAGCACGGAAATGAAGGAACAATGGTAACAATAAGAGATAAAAAAGGAGATAAGTTAATACAATTAAAAGATGCTATAACTAGTTTTGGAACAAATATATAGTGCGATTACCATTTAAAGAAGTGCTAAGAATAAGAATTCCAGTTAGAATAAATTTAACACCAAATATTTCCTATAAAAATTGTGCACTATTAGATACTGGTTGCACAAAGAACATTATCCATGACAAATACTTTATGAGATGTCCTGAAATAGTCAAAACTATAGAAGGAGGCTCCCGAAGGCATCGTGCAGCCGTCTCGCAGCTATAAAGGAGGAGGAGCGGAGGAGAAGAAAGTCACCTGAGGAGAGAGAGAAGAGCCAGAGCACTCAAGCGGAGGGAGAAGAAGAGAGCACTCGAAGCAAGCGAGAGTAGAGCTCCTCTCCCTTAGTAGATTAGCCACTCCACTAAGTAGTATAGCCAAGAAGGCGCTGAGATCGCCAGGAATATTAAGGTAATTTCTAAGTTGGTGTGTAATCCCTTCGGGGTTTCCCGAAAGGGAAAACCATATGTAAATTATGTTGTTGAAATGATTGTAGTTTCTTTGGTTTCACTTTGTGTTTTACTTATGAATTTATGGGAAGAGTTCTTATGCTAGGGATCCTATAGGAGAAATCTCTGCGTGTGTAGTTCTCTGTGTAGTCCAGAGTTGGCGTGTGAATGAGAACCTTGTGGCCGTAGAGAAGTGTTCCCTTCGGGTGGAACTGCCTGGGAAGACGATAAGAACTTAGCCTAATAAATTGCAATTAAAACCATCAAGTGAACGTAACTAGCTACATATGATGCAACATAATGATAAATATGGTGAGTACCGAGTAGTAGTATATAACATTACACCACTGCGCGCATGTCGGACGAACTGACTAAGCCTCGTCAGCTCCTAATAGATCCTGTATATAAGCAAATATTAGCAAATTAATAGTCAGACAAGCACTAATAATTGGAATATTAATGAATAGTAAAGCCAATAGTACAGAATAGTAAAGCAAATAGTCGCCAATAGTAAGTTGAATTTTGAACTTACCATATCTGCATACACTGACATCGTACGCAATATATCCGCATATACTGAAATAAGACGGCCAATATTGTTAAATAAGAATATTGTTGATAATAAAATATAAAATATCCCGTGTAGTTGGTATCAGGCCAGAGCGTAATCATTGAAAGATTAAGGTATTTAAATTTAGAAGTTAGTAAAAGAAAGGTAATAAATACTAAAGAGAATATTAATATAAGGTGCAGAATAAATCCTTCTGAGGATCATATTAAAGGATCTAAGACAAGAAATAATTGAAGAAATAGACACATAATTTCATGACAGAAAGAAAAATTAGTAATAATAAGAATAAAGGTGTAATTGAATATAGTAGAAAAGGCTAATTTAGATGATGAAATAGCTTATTGGGAAAATAAGCTAAAGCATATAGAATGGGAATATAGTCACTCTATGACAACAGATTGGCCTAAAATTAGAGAAAGAGAATTATTTTCATTAGAGAGATTGCTAGATAAAAAGATTAAAAAATGAGAGAAAGTCAGCCATTAGTAGCTCTCGCATAATAATAAAAAGCTACTACTAGATAGTCATAAACAGGAAGAAGGTAAGGTAGATTTAATAAAGAAATGATGAATCAAGTAAATTGTGAGCATGATTGGATTAAAGGAAAAGGTGATTATAATATCAAATGTGCTTTCTGTATATATTATCCAAGCCAAGATAATAGATCCACTGCAGCTTATGCCTAAGGCAAGCTGCGCCTCCTGTCTAAAAACCAAAAATCAGATATCGAGACAGGAAATAGAATTTGAACCAGAAGAAAGAATATTATATAGTAGGGTTAGAAATCTAGAAGATAGATAAATAAACTAGAAGCAGAGCTAGAAATATTAAAAGATAAGTTAGAAGAAAATAAAGAACAAAAACTAAAAGATAAGTTAGAAGATAATAAAGAACAGGAAAATTGTTGTTGGAAGCACGGAAATGAAGGAACAAATGGTAACAATAAGAGATTAAAAAAAGGAGATAAGTTAATACAATTAAAAGATGCTATAAATAGTTTTGGAAACAAATAGATAGTGCGATTACCATTTAAAGAAGTGCTAAGAATAAGAATTCCAGTGTAGAATAAATTTAACACCAAAATATTCCTATAAAATATTGGCCACTATTAGATACTGGTTGCACAAAGAACATTATCCATGACAAATACTTTATGAGATGTCCGAGAATAGTCAAAACTATAGAAGGAGGCTCCCGAAGCATCGCTGTGGCAGCCGTCTCGCAGATATAAAAGGAGGAGGAGCGGAGGAAAGAAAAACACCAGAGAGAGAGAGAAAGAGACAGAGCACTCAAGCCGAGAGAAGCAGAGAGCACTCGAAGCAAGCGAGAGCTAGAGTTCCTCTCCTTAGTAGATAGCGACTCCACTAAGTAGTATAGCCAAGAAGGCGCTGAGATCGCTAGGAATATTAAGGTAATTTCTTAAGTTTGTTGTGCATCCCTGGGGTTTCCCGAAAGGGAAAACCATATGTAATATTAGGTTGTTGAAATGATGTAGTGTCTTTGGTTTCACTTTGTGTTTTACTTATGAATTTATGGGAAGAGTCTTATGCTAGGGATCTGTAGGAGAAATCTTGCGGTGTGTAGTTCTCTGTTGTAGCCCAGAGTTGGCGTTGAATGAGAACCTTGTGGCCGTAGAGAAGTGTTTCCTCAGGTGGAACGCCTGAGAAGACGAGTAAGAACTTAGCCATAATAATTCAATTTAAAACCGTCAAGTGAACGTAACTAGCTACATATGATGCACATAATGATAAATATGGTAAGTAAGTAGGAATATTATTCCATGCGGCCCGTCGGACGAACTGACTAAGTCTTGTCAGCTCCTAATAGATCCTGCATCTAAGCAAATATTAGCCAAATTAATAGCCAGACAAGCACCAATAATTGGAATAGTAACGAATAGTTAAGCAATAGTACAGAATGTAAAGCAAATAGTCGCCAATAGTAAGTGAATATTGAGTTTACCATATCCGCGTACACTGACATCGTACGCAATATATCCGCATATACTGAAATAAGACTGCAAATATTGTTAAATAAGAGTATTGTTGAAAACATAACCAATATCCCTCTAGTGATACATAAACACTATTCGATCACGGGAGAGAATATTATTCTGATCACAACCTGAACTTTTGAGTTACACAACCTGAACTTTCTTTTGTACGAACCCGACCTTCGGGCTATCTTCGCAACCGTGTCTTCCCGCGCGAATTATTCTGGTCAGTCGTGTTCTATGTGATGTAAGTAATCTGCAAACAGTTTTAGCAACTAAATGCCCGTTTTAAATAGGAATTCGCTCATTGGCGGATTTTGCTATCGGGTCATGATGAACATGCGTCTGTTGCAATTTTACTGCCTGAGTTGTCGACCTGAACTTCCCCAGTGCTAGGTTGAACTTCCGCAAACATTGCCCAAATGGGCTTGGATTACCGTTGGAAAGCTATGGACACGAGTATCATGACCCAAATTAAATTTTTGGCAAAATGTAATCGGTTTAAGAGCAGTTTGAAAACCATTTTTTCTTCATACAAAAAACATGAATCGTATTTTTATCGCATTTCTAAACCATTATCGGAATGAGGCAAATAATATGCGTTGGAAAGCTTGCTGCAAAAACCCGCTTTCCACATGTTGATAGTTTTCTCTAATTCCCTATGGTTAAAGAGTAATTTGGAAAATCGTAAAATTTTGCAAAACCGAACAGCCGAGTTCGTATTTTCGATGTCATTTCTAAACGGCTAATCCAATGAGGCAAATGATATGGCGTTGGAAAGCTTATGAAAATGCGCTACTTTTTCATGTTGAAAGTTTATCTAATTTTGAACGGTTTTAAGAGTAATTTAGAAAAAAGTACAAGTTCCACCGAGTTCGTATTTTCAAGTTAATTTTTTAACCGTACATCCGAATGTAGCAAATGATATGGGTTGGAAAGGTTGAACAAATGCGAAACTTTTTGGTATATATTGTTTCTTCCAATTCTTTACGATTTTAAGTCAATTTTGGAAATGGCTAAAAACATATTTTCACCGTAATTCTACAAACTTTATCGGAATGGGGCATATAATTATACCGTTTGAAAAGCTACAAAAAATGCAAAACTTTTCATGTTGATGGTTTTCTCTGATTCCTAGCTGTTTTCAAGTAATTTCAAAAACGGCGAGATCATTCGTTCCGCTTATTGCGAAACAGATTCTTCGAAAATGCACGCGTGAAAGAACTTGAACTTCTCGGCATGTCTACTTAAACTTCACTCTGTTTTCACGTGCTTTTTTTTCTCGTAGCTCTCCATCCACTCACGGAATTGAGCAAGTGAAAGATATACCGTTGTAAGCTGCTTGGAAACACGCAACTTTCCCGTGTTGATCATTGTTTCATACTCGCGACGGTTTTTAAAAGTTTTTCATTGAAATTCATTCAGTGCAGTAGTGTTGAACTTCCTGCTGTTTTCATGTTGAACTTCTGTGACGTATTTTCGTTTGTATTTTCCCATCCATTCGTTAGTGTTACACAAATGATATTCCTTTGTACAAACCTCTCACAATATTTTTTTTTAACTTCTCCGATCGAGGACTTGAACTTATAACACCAAAAAATTGGAGTTCTTTCAACAAACTTTTTAAGCTTTATTTTCTATATACTTTTATTCTCACCTGAAATGCATTCCTTGCAGTACTTGAACTTCTGTTGTTTCACTATGAACTTCTATCACATTTTTGTGTATACGTTGAATTACACGCAATGAAGGGTCGGACGTCATTTTTTGCCATTTTCAAACATGTAATGGAGTGGATGTCCCATGATGACCCACAAGATAGGGGATCAATCGTAGTCCTCGATAGGTAAGAGTGTCGAACCCAACGAGGAGCAGAAGGAAATGACAAGTAGTTTTCAGCAAGGTATTCTTTGCAAGCATTGAAATAATAAGTAACGAGTAGTTTGATAGCAAGATAATTTGTAACGAGCAAGTAACGATAATGGTAACAAAAGTGCAGCAAGGTAGCCAATCTTGAGGCAAAGGACAGGCCAAAATGGCTCTTATAATAAGCAAAGTGTTCTTGAGGGTACACGGGAATTTCATCTAGTCACTTCATCATGTTGGTTTGATTTGTGTTCGTACTTTGATAATTTGATTGTGGGTGGACCTGTGTTGTTTAGGTGCTGTTCTTACTTGAACAAACCTCCTACTTATGATTAACCCCCTCGCAAGCATCCGCAACTACAAGAAAAGTATTAAGAATAAATCTAACCATAGCATTAAACTTTTGGATCCAAATCAGTCCCTTACGGAATAGCGCAAACTAGGGTTAAGCTTTGTCACTCTCGCAACCCATCATCTAATACTACTCCACAATGCATTCCCTTAGGCCATAATAAGGGTGAAGTGCCATGTAGTCGACGTTCACATGACACCATAAGGGAATCACAACATACATATCATCAAATATCGAAACATATCAAGTTCACATGATTACTTGCAACAAGATTTCACCCGTGACCTCAAGAATAAAAGAACTATTCACAATGATAATCATGCTCAAGATCAGGAGGATATTAAATAGCATAATGGATCTGAACATATAATCTTCCACCAAATAAACCATATAGTAATCAACTACAAGATGTAATCAACACTAATAGTCACCCACAAGCACCAATCTAAGGTTCCGGTACACACGATTGAACGCAAGAGATGAACTAGGGTTTGGAGGGGATAGTGTGTTGAAGATGTTGATGGAGACTTGCCTCCCAAGATGGGAGAGTTGTTGGTGAAGATGATATGGATGATTTCCCCCTCTGGGAGGGAAGTTCCCCCGACGTATGCTCCGCCGGAGGGCAAAAGTGCTCGTGCCCAAGTTCCGCCTCGAGACGGCGGCGCTTCGTCCCGAAAGTCCTCTCTTGATTTTTTCTAGGTCAAAATGATATATACCAGAAGATGGGCACCGGAGGGTGGGCGGGCACCCACCAGGGAGCGCCCTGGCTCCTGCCGCGCCAGGAGGTTGTGCCACTGGTGGGCCCCCTTGGACTAGGCCCAAAATGCATATATCCATAAAAATCTCCGTTGAAGTTTCAGCTCATTTGGAGTTGAGCAGCAGAATAGGTGGCTGACGTGAGTTTTCAGGTCCAGAATTCCAGCTGCCGGTTTATCCTCTTTGTGGGAACCTTGCATATTATGAAAGAAAAGGCATTAGAATTACTCCAAAAAGCATTATTAATCTAAAAACAATATAAATAACAGTTGGAAAACATGATGCAAAATGGACGATCATCTCCCCAAGCTTAGACCTCGCTTGTCCTCAAGCGAAAAACCGAAATCGAAAAACATGTCCACATGCTTAGAGAGAGAGAGGTGTCGATAAAAACAAAATACGGAAGGAGAAGCATGTAAATATTATAATAGCAACAAACTTAACATAAAACTTTATTATAGAACTTTATCATATAATTCTATCATAGACTTCTCATGAACAAGTAACAATTCATCACAACATCGAAGGATAAAGCATATAAATTAGAAAAGCAAAAACTATGTTCTCAGTCAACTTTGCAACTACAATATAATCATCTTTTAGGAAGGGTCAGATCGGAGCCTTTTTGGCAAGTCCACATATCAACCATCATATATGTAACACCCTGTTGTTAATGCACTGGATCATCTATTAATTATGCCAAGTTCATCTTCATTTGCAATGCTGATCATAATGTTTTAAACACTTTAATTCAAATTTCTATCTGAAAATCAATTCAAATTCAAGTGCAAAATAAGTTGCCCAAAAGTTGCTGGAAAAATGTTCCACTTTAGCAAATAATCCAAAACATTTGTTGTTAAGGAAAAAAAACATCACCATCAACTCAAAATGGCTAAGCATTTAAAACAGTGCCAAAACAACACTTTAAATGCCAGTTCATTTTTGAAAAATCCAAATGAATTCCATAATTGCCCAAACTTTTTGTGGCATTGCACAGTATTCACGAGTATTTATTTTTGCCAGCTACCCATTTTTGCAAAGGTCATTCAGTGGTTAAAATAAATGCAAAATGTTGCTGAGAAAAGAAACAGAAAAGAAAAAGGAAAAGGAAAAAGGCCAAACTGGAGGGCCTAAGTGCACAGTACCCAGGGCCAGCCTGCCGGCTGCCTCCTCCTCTCTCTCTCTTCCTTCGTCGTGTGCGCATCCCGTGGCTGCCGCGCGCCTGCCGTCCGCTGGGACGACACGCTGACGCCCACGACGCGAGGGGATAAGGTCGAGGCCCCGTCCCTCCCCTAGCCACTTCTCCCTCGCCCTCTAACCTTCCCTTCCTCCTCGCCTCTCCGCCCAAGATCCCACCACCGAGCGCACCCATTGACATGGCTGCGGCCTAGCCATGACCACGTTCCTCTCTCGCCGTCCCATTGGGTCTCCGAGGCACGCCGCGTCCGCCACTTCGACTGGCGCATCGCGTTGGAGCTCGGAACCACCGCAGCGCCCATACGTCGCCGTCTTCCTCCTCTGCTCCGACGAGCTTCGCCGTTGAAATCCGCAAGCAACGCCCTCCCCGAGCACGCTTATGCACCACCTGAGGAGCACCGTGAGCATGCGCTTCTTTCCCCTTTTTCCCCGCGTTTTCCGCCGCGTAGCCTTCCTCCCCGTTGAACCCAAATGCTGCTCCGCCCGAGCTCGTCGCCGGCGTGGCTCGGAGACCCAAATGACACTCGGGCGTGCGCAACTTGCCACCGCGTCGCGTAGGTCGTTCCTAGCTATTTAGTTCGCTCGTTTACTCACCGTCGCCGCCGTTGCGAGATCACCAAGAAGCGACACCGGCGCCTAGTCGCCAGCCGGCGTGGTTTTCCGGCCATCGCCGCCACCTGAAATGCCAGATCGACGCGGAGTGCTTCGGCGTTCGAACGCGAGGTTACGGCGCTCGTTTTGGGCCTCTGAAGGCGAAACCGCGACTCTCACGGCGGAGCGCCGCCACGGAGAGCTCGCCGGCGATACTTCCGGGGCCGGCACCGACGTGGCACCACCGGGGCCCGCGTGGGTCACTGCCAGTGGGGCCCTTGGCCCAGTGACTGGGTTGACCCAGTCAACTATGCTGACTGGGCGGCCCCAGCCATGCAAGCGGGCCCCACCGCATAATTAAGTTAATTAAAACATTTTATAAAAAACTTAATTAGTTACTAATAGTCACTGACATACGGTCCCACCCGCCTAATTAATGTTTTAGGGTAATTTATTTATTAGTTAATTAATCTGACACTGATAGTAGTCCCACTACTAATTAACCCATTAGTTAAAATTAACCCGTTAATTAAATAAGCCCCTGGAATGTGGGACCACCACATGTCAGGTTTGGACTGGCCAGCCGAATTGGTGACCACTGAATCATCATGACCTCATGCTGAGTCACCAAATACGTTCTGGATAATGTTGAATAGATGAATAAAAATAAATTCCAAAAATGTCTAAAATTTAAAAAAATCATTGAAAATAATACGTAGCTCGGATGGAAAAACTTTACATGAAAGTTGCTCAGAAAAAATCCCACGAATCCAACGTTACTATTGTTTCCGTGTCGGGACCCTCTAAATAGGTGTGAACCCGCAACTTTTTGCCCATTTTCGGTAGATGAATAGTGCATACATACCGGGTAATAAATCCAACTTAAATCATAAAATAACTAATATGACTTAGACATGCTTTTTAGGCAACCTTGCACTTCACGTTAGCATAGCATGCTCTGTTTTGCATATTGTTTGCCGAGTATTTATCTATTTCTTCCCCCTTCTGCTTCTCGGTGATCCAGTCGGATCCACGGTACCCGACGTAACCCCCTGAGGCCGCGCAAATCCGGTGATATTGGCACACTACTCTAGCGACCAGACCTTGCCGAGAGCTTAGGCAAGCCCCCCCCCTTTGAACATGCCTATAGTCGGCCTATATCTCTCTCTCTTATGCTTGTGATTAGAAATTGATCGTGATACTGCTGATCCTATGTCTGATGCCATAATCATGTTTTTGTAACGTGTATGTTGATAGACTTGTTTATCCTAAACTGCTAGTATAGGCTGGTTAGAGGGAGACCGACCAAAGACCCCACTTTGTACTATTGCACGGAGGATTATCAGATGATCGATCAACATGACTCGACGGACCAAGGCCCCGGCACCGGCACATCACCCCCTTAGGTTGATACAACACCGCGAAAGTACTATCGAGTGCTGAGGGTGATACACTCGTTTAGCAACTTCTGATGTTTTACCTTTGTTAAAGAGCTTTCGGTAGTTGGTCCCGAGGGTGATCTCCTTAACCACTCCCCGATAATGACGACGTGTGAACACCTCAAGTGTGAACTGCCGAGGGTTGATTCTCCTAAGTTCACCATTGACGATACATAGGTTGGAAATCCATCGAGGGTGAGATCCTCAGGTTCCCCTTGTGGTTTGGACACACGGGTACTTTGAATTATCACCAGAAACCATTGATGACATCGGGAGGCCCTGAGGGGTACCCGCGACGGATGTGGAGTCGGGTTGACCTGGAGGGTTACCTTGAGAGATAAATACGAGGCGTGAGACGGGGATTCTTACCTGAGCTGCAGCCGTCCTCAGAGACGGAGGGCGACGGGGGGGTCAATCGACTGGGAGCTCGCTTTACGCACCATTACTACTGGATATGTGACTCGCACGGATACCTACCACCGGGAGTATGGCACTATCACGTGATCAGAGTTGCGCACAGTTACATGCGAAGTGACGATGCTGGGCTACGAGGCGATTCTAGACAACAGTCGCAACGCGAGGGAAAAGGGAGCATTGATCGTGTGAAGCGAAAGCTGTCGAATCAGCAGAATTGCATCCTGGCGGTGGATGGCTGGGCATCGTTAGACGGGTGGTAACACCTGTCACGACCGAGAGTGCAGGCGTGATGCGGAGTCACCGGCTTATTATGGGATGAGCTACCGTTGCTGGAACTCCCCGCTGATTAGGTCACGCCTCAGGGTGTAATTTGGAGAGGACCGGGCAGACCGCAGAAAAGTGGGTCGGCCAGGTCGGACGTTAAATCGAGCGGTTTGGTGGGTAAGTTGGTGCACCCTGCAGGGAAAAAACTATCTATGCATTAGTCGGATCCGGTACACTAAGACGCTCGGAGTTGTTTATCTGCACAATACAACTAGAACTGGATACTTGTGAGAAGGGAATGATTAGGGCTCGTGGGATTGCTTTCATCGCAGGGATCGGAAAGGATCTTGGCAGGGCGAGGTGATGACTTATTTACTACTACTAACTTATGTTGATACTAATTCTACACTCTTCTAATGCTGCAAGGACCGCCGAAGATGCTAGTCTTGATAGGACTAGCCTCTCTCTACTCTGGCTGTTTGCAGCTAGTCCAATATATAGCCTTTCTGTTGTAATGTTGCATATGTAGTGTAGATCCTGTGCTGCTGAGTACTGCGAATGAGATACTCGGTTGCTTGTTGGTTCCATCTTTTTCCCATATTCGTTTGATGCAGACCAGATGACGGAGCCCCGGACGCAGTGCCCCTGTCGACGATCATTAATACCCGAAGATGGCACTTCTAGAGCGGGCTGTACGATAGGAGTTAGGTTCGGGGGGGCCAGGAAGGGACGGCCTGTGCTTTTCGATCATAGCTTGGTTTTGCACGCTCTTCTAAAGGCCTATCTATTTCCTTTATATTGTACTCAGATGATCAAGCTCCGATGATGATTGATGGCATCAACGCTTTGTATTCGAGCCTCGAGGCCCTGGCTTGGTAAGTATAACGAGCTTTGTATGCATTTATTTCTGTTTAGAGTGTGTTGTGCTCCTTCAAGCGGAGTCATTAGGCTTGATCGTTGTGCATTGCGTGTTGATTAGGCACGATTTTAAGCCAGGGGGTCAAGGGTGGTACACGAGCCGACTGCCTGTAGGCAACCCCCTTTCCAACTACCTTGGCCGACGAGTTGAGTCTCTTATCCGAAAAAACTGTTTGTACTAACTCGACTGTGTTGGATTACGGGCCCAGTGGCAATAATGGGTGGTTATTAGGATGTTTATTCCGGCTTTAAGTCTTTTTTTGGGATTGATCTCTCTACTATTCGGGGTTAATGATTTACTAACTCAACTTAGGTTCTCGGTGATCACATCAATCCGGAGTCTGATGAAATTGCCCCCTTCTTCAAGATTGTGTCCAGGTTCTGCTTACGGATCCTTTATGCAGGGCCGTGTGTGTCACTGCAGATTCCTCGCCCCACACGTTTCCCGAGTGATGTAGGCCTTTGCTATGTCCCATGTTTGTAATCTCCAGCGTGCCTGAGCGCCGTCTAGTTTGTCATAGCTGCGTGCGGTTTTCGAACTCCTACCGCGTTATGTCCAAACTGTGCATAGTGTTTGTATGTCTTTATGACTGCTAATATTGTACCTGATGCCCCTCCTTTTTCATTACTCCAGTTACATCGTGATTGACCTCTATACACATGCAGTTTATCATTGCTTAAACGCCCCCTATTGATTGGCAGGAGGATGTGACGATCTCCACCTCACTCTTATATTGCGCAAGATTTGCAGAAGTTGAACGAAACCGTCAGGTTTATGAATGGTAATGGCTTTACCTCATCGTTGTAGTGCTAAAACTCAGGATTTCACTTTGTGTTTTTACTTATGAATTTATGGGAAGAGTTCTTATGCTAGGGATCCTATAGGAGAAATCTCTGCGTGTGTAGTTCTCTGTGTAGCCCAGAGTTGGCGTTGAATGAGAACCTTGTGGCCGTAGAGAAGTGTTCCCTTCGGGTGGAACTGCCTGGGAAGACGATAAGAACTTAGCCTAATAAATTTGCAATTAAAACCGTCAAGTGAACGTAACTAGCTACATATGATGCAACATAATGATAAATATGGTGAGTACCGAGTAGTAATATTACACCACTGCGCGCACCGTCGGACGAACTGACTAAGCCTCGTCAGCTCCTAATAGATCCTGCATATAAGCAAATATTAGCCAAATTAATAGTCAGACAAGCACCAATAATTGGAATATTAACGAATAGTAAAGCCAATAGTACAGAATAGTAAAGCAAATAGTCGCCAATAGTAAGTTGAATTTTGAACTTACCATATCCGCGTACACTGACATCGTACGCAATATATCCGCATATACTGAAATAAGACTGCAAATATTGTTAAATAAGAATATTGTTGAAAATATAAACCAATATCCCGTGTAGTTGGTATCAGGCCATAGCATAATCATTGAAAGATTAAGGTATTTAAATTTAGAAGTTAGTAAAAGAAAGGTAATAAATACTAAAGAGAATATTAATATAAGGTGCAGAATAAATCCTTCTGGGGAGCATATTAAAGAAATTAGGACAAGAAATAATTGAAGAAATAGACACATAATCTTTCATGACAGAAAGAAAAATACCAACAATTTGCTCTCTTCATAATCTAGCTAGACCAAAGTTTGTACAAAAACGAATTCGAGGCGCGCTCCAATGATCGATCATCTCTCTACATCTATGCCATCTTCAACGGAACGCGGGGAATAACGGCGCCGAGGAGCTACTTGATCCTCGCCGCCGGCGCGGCTGCCTGGGACGGGAAGACCGACGGCGCGGCACTTGATGATGTCCATCCCGGTGCCGCGGGCGCCAGCATTGCCCCGGAGGACGCCGCGGACGAGGTGGACGGCGACCGCTTGTAGGGCCCCAGCCATTGGCGAGCATGTACCGGTCTTGCGCCACGGGGCAGTGCAGGCCGTGCGCCGGAGCGACCGGCGGCGGCGTCGGCGGCCACGCGCACGGCGCGCCCCACGGCCTCCTCCCGCGCGAACCACCGCCCTGGCCGGCACCGCGGCCACGACGACCGCGTACTCCCCGTCGCGCGCGCCAACTCCAGCCCGGCCCGGAAGTCCGCGTCCACAATGTACCTGCTCCTTCGCCGCCTTCGCCGCGGTCGTGCTCGTGCCCGGCACGACCACGTCGATTGACTCGTACGTCCGGCCGTCAGGTTGCCGCACGTCTCCCAGCGGGACCTGCACACGCCGGTCGTACCCGGCGCCGCGCAGCCGCCGCATCACCGCTCGCCGGAACGCGCGCCGTGGCCCCGCAGCGGCGCTCCGCGTCCAGCGCGCGGACACGGCGGCCGCCAGCCTGATCCGGAAGGGGTCCTCGCGGCCGGCGGGTCGAGCAGCTCCGCACGGACGGGAGGCCTCCGCGGCGCCGTCCGCGTCGTCCGGAGTCGTACCCGTACAGTCCTTTCGGTGCCGGCCCGGCCGCGTCGTCCCCGTGCCGGCGGGGCGTCCGTCTCGAGGAAGGCCTGGACAAGGTCGGAGAGGCAGGCGGAGGCGTCGTGGTCGCTGCCGCTGCTGTGCATCCCCCGTCCCCGCGGAGGCGCGCGTGCACGGCGTCGTCGAGGCGGATGTACACTGCCATGTCTGTCCTCTGTCGTCGCCGGCGAGCGAGCGCGAGCGCGCTCTCGGCCTTGTGTGTGCGCGCGTTGTGGTTTGAGCTTGGAAGTTGCGGGTTGCGGTGCCTGGAAGAGGTTGACACTAGCGGCCGCGGCTTTATAGGGGGTGGAGGGGGCGCTGCGAAGGGTTATTCGGCGGATTAACTTTGCGTGCTTGCGTTAGTAGGTGACGCGCGGATTGGTTACCATTGTTTTCTTCTGGACGCCGCGGGCCGAGAGAGAATTGAGCCCTGGAATATGCTCCTCCGGTCGGTGCTACGAGGTTGTGGGGGCAGGGCAGGTTTAGGTGACCAAAATAGTCGCGTCCAAAGCCAATTAATCGTGCCAGCCACGCCCGACATGAATTAATCAGCTCCACGTTGTTGTGGGTTGATTGACTGATGGCTGACAATGTTATTAAAGAGAAACGTTTACTACTAGTTGCTAGCTCATCTTATCTTCCGGCCCCATCCATGCTGAACAGTTTCCCGCTGTATGTACAGCATGCCGAAGCCGTGGGCTCGTGAGGCCCTAAACACGTGGATCCGATGGAGCAGTGAACACGACGTCTACCCATCGTTGGAAAACATGGTACACCGAAAACGAACGAGGAAATGCTGGTGGTAATTGGAGCAGTGGTAATTCGGTTGCGGATGTCAGTAGTACCGCGTCCCTTCTAGAAGAGCGTTGGGAGTTTTTAGGTGACCCTCCTTGACGCGAACGGGTTCACGGGGACTACTATAGCATATTCGATTACGATTAGGCGGAGCGTCTTCTCGTTGAAACTTTCATTCACGAGTGCCCTGTGCCCGTCCTCAAAAGAATTGGTATTGAGGCAGCGGGGCGGGAGGATATACCCGAGGCGAGGGCGGGGCCATGGTTGCCCCCCGTTCCTGTTCCGCTCCGGATATGGAGAGTGCCGCGATCTCTCTCCTCTCTCTCTCTCTGCGCACTGTCGCCGGGTGGGTGGACGGCCCCACGGCGGGATGGAGTGTGATTGGGCAGGTCAGCACGTGCGGCTGGTGCCAGGTGCGTGGCCCGGACGGCTTTGGCCCTTGGCGGTGCGGCGGGGACGTGCCCGCGTGTGTGCGCGGCCGCGGGGCGTCGTGTGGCCGTGGGACGAGAACGAAAGGGACGCTCTCTCTCTCTGCGTCGAGTCTTCCCGATCCCACCGCTGTACCTGTACGTCCTCTCTCTCTCTCTGCGTCGAGTCTTCCCGATCCCACCGCTGTAGATGTACGTCTTATTATTTGCCGCGAGGCGAGGTACGTGCTACTACTGGACATGTGCACATGCATGCTTTGCGGTATATATATATATTTTTTTTTTTTGCGAATGGCTTTGCGGTTATTCTTGCGCGGCGGGTTTGGAAATTTTAGTTCGCGTACTAGCGCTCCGGGGCCAAGGTCTGACTTCGTATATGCTCAACTAGCTACTAGATCAAATGGCGACTAGACTCGTTGCTTCTTCTTCTTCTTTCGAAATAGCACGGACTTGGCGGGTGGCAGCTTCTCAGGAGCCAGGGAAGGAATCAAGCATGCAAAGTGCTTCTTTTCTTTACGTCGAGCGAGACAAAGGGGCGTACGGGCGAATATTCTGCGGCAGACGCGTAGGTAAGAGACAGAGGCACGCACCCCGTCCCACAGCATTCATCGGCATCGGTGGTGGTAGCAGGGGGCGGCCCGTGCGAGGGCCCGGCGCACGACGAGAACCGGTCGAGCACGTAGCCGCGGGAGCGGAGAGCCGCGTCGGTGGCCCTGCGGACGGCGAATGATTTTACTAAAAAAAAGAGTTGCGGTGGACAACGAGCCGGACCCGTACAATCGGCCCGCCGTTCCGCTACGTGCTCGGCCACCGGTTTCCTAGCTGCCGCCGTGGTTTGCCTCCCGAACCAACCCCAGCTCCCAAAGGCCACTGTGGGGCGAGAGCCAAATGAAACCTACTTGGCAACCTGGTAGGAGTACCCGTTTCCACAAGTTTTAATCCCCATTTTTCCATACATGGTACGATACTCCCTTCGATTCAAAATAAGTATCGTAATTTTAACTAAGGCTAGTTCAATCTTAGTTCAAAATTGCGATACTAATTTAAATAGGAGGGAGGTAGTATTTTTGTAAAAAAGAACCTGCTGCTATTATTCATCATTAAACTACCAAGATGCTACAACTGTGTTATTTTGCAAGAGGTTTTTAGCGTTACACTGCTTTATACCTCGGATCCTTAGAAGAGTTTCTTGTATGGGTTGTCTAATTCTTATGATCGATATAGACCTCCCCCGAATATTGATATGGTATATCAATTATATTGACGGGCAAGACCCCCCAGGAAAAAAATATTATTATGATGCATCAGATGCCAGAATATTGCATCGGAGAAAGAGGCGGAGTTCAAGCCACAAGCACCAGCCAAGCGAGCCGAGTGTAGCAATCCCTTGCATTGCTCATATAATTAGAAGACACTGAAGGCAAGCCAATATCCACCGAGACAATGCCCACGTGAAAAAATGTGAAGATTCCTGAAGATTGAAGTTTTGTCGGGCACTCCCTCTCGCACTTATCCATATTTACAGGACACGCATGTACCTAGTAGGACACAGGTGCATGCTACCGTATGTAAAATAAATACATAAGGGTTCTCGCTGGCAATCGGGCGAAGGCCCCGAAGGCATCGCTGGAAGCCGTCTCGCAGCTATAAAAGGGAGGAGCGGAAGAAAGCAAGACACCAGAGAGGGAGAGGAGAGAGACAGAGCACTCAAGCTGGAGAAGCAGAGAGCACCCGAAGCAAGCGAGAGTAGAGCTCCTCTCCTTAGTAGATTAGCCACTCCACTAAGTAGTATAGCCAAGAAGGCGCTGAGATCGCCAGAAAAACATAAGGTAATTTCTTAAGTTTGTGTGTAATCCCTTCGGGGTTTCCGAAAGGAAAACAATTAGTAAATTATGTTGTTGAAATGATGTGTTTCTTTGGTTTCACTTTGTGTTTTACTTATGATTTATGGGAAGAGTTCTTATGCTAGGGATCCTATAGGAGAAATCTCTGCGTGTGTAGTTCCTGTGTAGCCCAGAGTTGGCGTTGAATGAGAACCTTGTGGCCGTAGAGAAGTGTTCCCTCGGGTGGAACTGCCTGGGAAGACGATAAGAACTTAGCCTAATAAATTTTCAATTAAAACCGTCAAGTGAACGTAACTGCTACATATGATGCAAATAATGTAAATATGGTGAGTACCGAGTAGTAATATTACACCACGCGCGCACCGTCGGACGAACTGACTAAGCCTCGTCAGCTCCAATAGATCCTGCATATAAGCAAATATTAGCCAAATTAATAGTCAGACAAGCACCAATAATTGGATACCAATAGTACAGAATAGTAAGCAAATAGTCGCCAATAGTAAGTTGATTTTGACTTACCATATCCGCGTACACGACATGTACGCAAATATATCTGCATATACTGAAAAAGACTACAAATATATTAAATAAGAATATATTGAAAATATAAACCAAATTCTCGTGTAGTTGGTATCAGGCCAGAGGTAATCATTGAAAGATTAGGTATTTAAATTTAGAAGTTAGTAAAAGAAAGGTAATAAATACTAAGAGAATATTATATTAAGGTGCAGAATAAATCCTTCTGAGGAGCATATTAAAGGAATTAAGACAAGAATAATTGAGAAATAGACACATATCTTTCATGACAGAAAGAAAAATTAGTAAAAATAAAATAAAGGTGTATTGAATATGTGAAAAAGGCTAATTTAGATGATGAAATAGCTTATTGGGAAATAAGCTAAAGCATATAGAATGGGAATATAGTCACTCTATGACAACAGATTGGCCTAAAGAGAGAAAGAGAATTTTTCATTAGAGAGATTGCTAGATTAAAATATTAAAAAATGAGAAAGTGTCAGCCATTAGTAGCTCTTGCATAATAAATAAAAAGCTACTACTAGATAGTCCTAAACAGAGAAGGGTAAGGTAGATTTAATAAAAGAAATAATGAATCAAGTAATTGTGAGCATGATTGGATTAAAGGAAAAGGTGATTATAATATCAAATGTGTTTCTGTATATATTATCCAAGCCAAGATAATAGATCCACATGCAGCTTATGCTAAGGCAGCTTGCGCTCCTGTCTAAAAACCAAAAATAAGATATCGAGACAGGAAATAGAATTTGAACCAGAGAAGAAAGAATATTATAAGTAGGGTTAGAAATCTAGAAGATAGAATAAATAAACTAGAAGCAGAGCTAGAAATATTAAAAGATAATGTAGAAGAAAATAAAGACAAAAACTAAAGATAAGTTAGAAGATAATAAGAAACAGGAAAATATTGTTGTTGGAAGACGAAAATGAAGGAACAAATGGTAACAAAGAGATAAAAGGAGATAAGTTAATACAATTAAAAAAATGGCTATAACTAGTTTTGGAAACAAATATAGCGATTACCATTTAAAGAAGTGCTAAGAATAAGATATCCATAGTAGAATAAATTTAACACCAAATATTTCCTATAAAATATTGGCACTATTAGATACTGGTTGCACAAGAACATTATCCATGACAAATACTTTATGAGAGTCCTGAAATAGTCAAAACTATAGATGATAATAAAGCGAAGTATGTACCGATATGTCAGGAATAAGAAAATCCATAGCCAATTGGCATATTATATAGAAGCATATATAAATGGCACAAAATATATAATAGATGAAATACAATAGAGATTTATCGGTTATAATGATGATATGATAAAGGGTTAAGATTTTTACAACAATCCTTGCCAAATCACAAATTACATGAAGTGGGTTACATTTATCCTCGTCAAGATAATGTTCCATACTTATCTGAAGTAAGGAAACAACGAAGGCTTTGCAATATAGAAATATCCAATGTAGATGTTGAA
The DNA here is from genome assembly GCA_011799875.1 of Thinopyrum elongatum. Lineage (NCBI taxonomy): Eukaryota > Viridiplantae > Streptophyta > Magnoliopsida > Poales > Poaceae > Thinopyrum > Thinopyrum elongatum. The sequence continues at coordinate 537,795,560 of CM022299.1, forward strand.
TATAGCGCAAATGCAGATCCCACTGAATTCGCAAAGATGAAGGACTCAGTGAGACAATAGAAGAATATCTCTATAGAAATACAGTACGAAGCATAGGGTTACAATCTTTCTCCCAAATTGGTATAGAGTATAAAATCCAAAGAAGATATGGACAAGATTGTCAAAGATTAGAGAATATACAAAATATTGGGGAAATACCACATGTGAAAATTGGGATAAGAACTCTATAGTTTGCAAAATAAATATTATAAACCCAGATATATAATTAAGTCAGGACCAATAGAAGCTACCCCAAGATATTAAGAATTCAAAATGCATATCGAAGAATATAAAGCTAAAAGCAATTAGAGAAGCGAAAGTCCTCATCGATCTGCTGCTTTTTATAGTTAGAAATCATGTTGAAGAAGTAAGAGGTAAATCTAGAATGGTAATTAATTTTAAAAGGGTCAATGATATACGATAGATGATGCATATAATATACTAATAAGCAGGAATGGATCAATAGAATACAAGAAGCAAATATTTCTCAAATTCGATTTAAAGGCAGGATTTGGCAAGTAAAAATGACAGAGGAATCTATTCCTGGCAGCCTTTACTTGTCCCCCAAGTCATTATGAATGGCTAGTTATGCCATTGGGTCTAAGAATGCACCCGCATTATTTCAAAGGAAAATGCAAAATTTTAATGAGAATCAAGCATTTATATTGGTCTACGTTGATGACCTATTAATATTTTTCAAATCATATAAAGAGCCTATGCCCACCTTGAAGTGTTCTTCCGAAAGGTAGAGCAAAATGGGCTATTATCCAAAAGGAAGATGGGAAAATGCAAAGAAAGAATAAATTTCCTTGGTCATGATGAATAGGAGAAGGGAAAATAATTTACCCGATCATATTGCAAAGAAAATATTAGAATTCTGACAATATGGGTGATAAAAAGGTTCTGTTCTGCAACAATTCCTAGGAATTGTAAATTATGATAGGAATTATATAGACAATTAGCAAAGTTAGCTGGTCCATTATTGCAAAGTTAAGAAAGAACGGGCAAAAATACTTTAATTTGAAGCATAAGATTAGTTAAAAGCCATAAAGAGAGAGAGTCAAGATTTAGAACCCCTAGGGTGCCTTTGGAGGATAAATATTTTATAATAGAAACATATGCATTAAGGTAGGCTGGGGTGCTATATTAAAACAAAAACCTACTAAATTTCCCCTAAAGCAGAGGAGAAAATATGCAGATATGCTTCAGGGAGTTACAAATTAAGAGCAATAAATATATGATAGGGAAATCCTCGCAGTCGTAAATGCAATAAATGCATTCAGATTATATTTAGAATTTAAGAATTTACTGTTCGAACAGATTGTGAAGCCATATGTCGATATTACAATAAAATAATAGTAAGAAAGCTCAAGAGAAGATGGGTCTTATTTAAAGGCACCATAGCTGGAAATGGTTATAAAGTAATATTTGAGCAATCAAAGGAAAGGTAATAGTTTGCCGACATATTCTCCCGCTCATCAATTTTACAGAAATGAAGGGAATAGCAAAAGAACTTTCGCAGGCGGAAAGAAATATTTCATATTTGAGATAGTGATATATAGACCAAGAAATATTAAGAATGCCTTCTAAAGGGATTTGACCCTTTAGATAGTGAATATATAGACAAGAAATGAAAAAAGTTTGAAGAATGGTCAAAAATAATAAAGAAGAGTTGAGAGAAGAAATATTAAAAGAGGTAAGAAAAGAAATGGATGGAATTGAGAGATATAAGAAAGAATGTGACAATAAATATAATTTCAATTTGTTGAAGAGATCTATGCTAGACACGCGCGGATATGGGCAGCAGGCTGAATAAATCAATAGGCCATTACTTGAATTCATATTGTATCAATTTTCGGGCGCGGAGGACCTCCCCGAATATGATGCAACCCGAATATTGATATGGTATATCAATTATATTGGCGGGGAAGACCCCCCAATTTTTTTTTTTGTGATGATCAGATGACGAATATTTGCATCGGAGAGAAGAGCGGAGTTCAAGACCAAGCCAAACGGTTTGTGGCAATCCCTTTGCATGCTCAATAATTAGAAGACACTGGGGCAGCTAATATCCACGAGAGACAATGCCCACGTGAAAAAAGTGAAGATTCCTGAAGATTGAAATTGTCGGGCACTCTCACTCGCACTTATCCATATTTTAGAAGGACAAGCATGTACCCTAGTAGGACACGTGTGCATGCTACCGTATGTAAAATAAATAAGTGAGGGTTCGCTGGCAGTCGAGCGAAGGCTCCCGAAGGCATCGCGGTGGAAGCCGTCTCGCAGCTATAAAAGGAGGAGGAGCGGAAGAAAGCAAGACACCAGAGAGGGAGAGAGAGAGACAGAGCACTCAAGCCGGAGAAGAGAAGCAGAGAGCACCAGAAGCAAGCGAGAGTTAGAGCTCCTCTCCTTAGTAGATTAGCCACTCCACTAGTAGTATAGCCAAGAAGGCGCTGAGATCGCCAGAAATTTAAGGATTCTTAAGTTGTGTGTAATCCCTTCGGGGTTTCCCGAAAGGGAAAACCATATGTAATATGTTGTTGAAATGATGAGTTTCTTTGGTTTCACCTTTGTGTTTTTACTTATGAATTTATGGGAAGAGTTCATGCTAGGGATCCTATAGGACAAACTCTGCGTGTGTAGTTCTCTGTGTAGCCCAGAGTTGGCGTTGATGAGAACTGTGGGTAGAGAAGTGTTCCCTTCGGGTGGAACTGCCTGGGAAGATGATAAGAACTTAGCCTAATAAATTTGCAATTAAAACAGTCAAGTGAACGTAACTAGCTACATATGATGCAACATAATGATAAATATGGTGAGTACCGAGTAGTAATATTACACCACTGCGGGCACCGTCGGACGAACTGGACTAAGCCTCGTCAGCTCCTAATAGATCTGCATATAAGAAATATTAGCCAAATTAATAGTCAGACAAGCACCAATAATTGGAAATTAACGAATAGTAAAGCCAATAGTACAGATAGTAAAGCAATAGTCGCCAATAGTAAGTTGAATTTTGAACTTACCATATCCGCGTACACTGACATCGTACGCAATATATCCGCATATACTGAAATAAGACTGCAAATATGTTAAATAAGATATGGTGAAAATATAACCAATACCCGTATAGTTGGTATCAGGCCATAGCATAATCATTGAAAGATTAAGGTATTTAAATTTAGAAGTTAGTAAAAGAAAGGTATAAATACTAAAGAGAATATAATATAAGGTGCAGAATAAATCCTTCTGGGAGCATATTAAAGAATTAGGACAAGAAATAATTGAAGAAATAGACACATAATCTTTCATGACAGAAAGAAAAATTAGTAATAATAAGAATAAATGTGTAATTGAATATGTAGAAAGGCTAATTTTATGATGAAATAGCTTATTGGGAAAATAAGCTAAAGCCTATAGAATGAGATATAGTCACTCTATGACAAAGATTGGCCTAAAATTAGAGAAAAGCGATTATTTTTCATTAGAGAGATGCTAGATTAAAGATTGAAAAAATGAGAAAGAGTCAGCCATTAGTAGCTCTCGCATAATAAATAAAAAGCTACTACTAGTGAGTCATAAACAGGAAAAGAGTAAGGTAGATTTAATAAAAGAAAAGATGAATCAAGTAAATTGTGAGCATGTGCTTGGATTAAAGGAAAAGGTGATTTAATATCAAATGTGCTTTCGTATATATTATCCAAGCCAAGATATGATCCACATGCAGCTTATGCCTAACAGCAAGCTTGCGCTCCTGTCTAAAACCAAAAATCAGATATGGACAGGAAAGAGAATTAACCAGAAAAAGAATATTATATAGTAGGCTTAGAATCTAGAAGATAGAATAAATAAACTAGAAGCAGAGCTGAGAAATATTAAAAGATAAGTTAGAAGAAAATAAAGAACAAAAACTAAAAGATAAGTTAGAAGATAATAAAGAACAGGAAAATATTGTTGTTGGAAGCACGGAAATGAAGGAACAAATGGTAACAATAAGGATAAAAAAGGAGATAAGTTAATACATTAAAAGATGCTATAACTAGTTTTGAAACAAAATATAGTGCGATTACCATTTAAGAAGTGCTAAGAATAAGAATTCCAGTTAGAATAATTTAACACCAAAATATTTCTATAAAATATTGGCACTATTAGATACTGGTTGCACAAAGAACATTATCCATGACAAATACTTTTGAGATGTCCTGAAATAGTCAAAAACTATAGAAGGAGGCTCCCGAAGGCATCGCTGGCAGACGTCTCGCAGCTATAACAGGAGGAGCGGGGAGGAAGAAAGAACCGAGAGAGAGAGAGAAAGAGCCAGAACACTCAAGCCGGAGAAGCAGAGAGCACCAGAAGCAAGCGAGAGTTAGAGCTCCTCTCCTTAGTAGATTAGCCACCACAAGTAGTATAGCCAAGAAGGCGCTGAGATCGCCAGAATATTAAGGTAATTTCTTAAGTTTGTGTGTAATCCTTCGGGTTTCGAAAGGGAAAACCATATGTAAATTATGTTGTTGAAATGATGTAGTTTCTTTGGTTTCACTTTGTGTTTTTACTTATGAATTATGGGAAGAGTTTATTGCTAGGGATCCTATAGGAGAAATCTCTGCGTGTGTAGTTCTCTGTGTAGCCCAGAGTTGGCGTTGAATGAGAACCTTGTGGCCGTAGAGAAGTGTTCCCTTCGGGTGGAACTGCCTGGGAAGACGATAAGAACTTAGCCTAATAAATTTGCAATTAAAACCGTCAAGTGAACGTAACTAGCTACATATGATGCAACATAATGATAAATATGGTGAGTACCGAGTAGTAATATACACCACTGCGCGCACCGTCGGACGAACGACTAAGCCTCGTCAGTCCTAATAGATCCTGATATAAGCAAATTAGCCAAATTAATAGTCAGACAAGCACCAATAATTGGAATATTAACGAATAGTAAAGCCAATGTACAGAATAGTAAAGCAAATAGTCGCCAATAGTAAGTTGAATTTTGAACTTACCATACGCGTACACTGACTCGTACGCAATATATCGCATATACTGAAATAGACTGCAAATATTGTTAAATAAGAATATTGTTGAAAATATAAACCAATATCCCGTGTGTTGGTATCAGGCCATAGCATAATCATTGAAAGATTAAGGTATTTAAATTTAGAAGTTAGTAAAAAAGGTAATAATACTAAAGAGAATATTAATATAAGGTGCAGAATAAATCTTCTGGCGGGGAGCATTATTAAAAGAATTAGGACAAGAAATAATTGAAGAAATAG
>CM022299.1:537801090-538008082 GCA_011799875.1 Thinopyrum elongatum
ATTGCTAGATTAAAAAGATTAAAAAATGAGAAAGAGTCAGCCATTAGTAGCTCTCGCATAATAAATAAAAAGCTACTACTAGATAGTCATAAACAGGAAGAAGATAAGGTAGATTTAATAAAAGAAATGATGAATCAAGTAAATTGTGAGCATGCTTGGATTAAAGGAAAAGGTGATTATAATATCAAATGTGCTTTCTGTATATATTATCCAAGCCAAGATAATAGATCCACATGCAGCTTATGCCTAACGCAAGCTTGCGCCTCCTGTCTAAAAACCAAAAATCAGATATCGAGACAGGAAAGAGAATTTGAACCAGAAGAAAGAATATTATATAGTAGGCTTAGAAATCTAGAAGATAGAATAAATAAACTAGAAGCAGAGCTAGAAATATTAAAAGATAAGTTAGAAGAAAATAAAGAACAAAAACTAAAAGATAAGTTAGAAGATAATAAAGAACAGGAAAATATTGTTGTTGGAAGCACGGAAATGAAGGAACAAATGGTAACAATAAGAGATAAAAAAGGAGATAAGTTAATACAATTAAAAGATGCTATAACTAGTTTTGGAAACAAATATATAGTGCGATTACCATTTAAAGAAGTGCTAAGAATAAGAATTCCAGTTAGAATAAATTTAACACCAAATATTTCCTATAAAATATTGGCACTATTAGATACTGGTTGCACAAAGAACATTATCCATGACAAATACTTTATGAGATGTCCTGAAATAGTCAAAACTATAGAAGGAGGCTCCCGAAGGCATCGCTGGCAGCCGTCTCGCAGCTATAAAAGGAGGAGCGGAGGAAAGAAAGACACCTGAGAGAGAGAGAAAGAGCCAGAGCACTCAAGCCGGAGAAGCAGAGAGCACCAGAAGCAAGCGAGAGTTAGAGCTCCTCTCCTTTAGTAGATTAGCCACTCCACTAAGTAGTATAGCCAAGAAGGCGCTGAGATCGCCAGAAATATTAAGGTAATTTCTTAAGTTTGTGTGTAATCCCTTCGGGGTTTCCCGAAAGGGAAAACCATATGTAAATTATGTTGTTGAAATGATGTAGTTTCTTTGGTTTCACTTTGTGTTTTTACTTATGAATTTATGGGAAGAGTTCTTATGCTAGGGATCCTATAGGAGAAATCTCTGCGTGTGTAGTTCTCTGTGTAGCCCAGAGTTGGCGTTGAATGAGAACCTTGTGGCCGTAGAGAAGTGTTCCCTTCGGGTGGAACTGCCTGGGAAGACGATAAGAACTTAGCCTAATAAATTTGCAATTAAAACCGTCAAGTGAACGTAACTAGCTACATATGATGCAACATAATGATAAATATGGTGAGTACCGAGTAGTAATATTACACCACTGCGCGCACCGGCAGCGGGGCGGAGGTATACCCGAGGCGAGGGGCGGGGCCATGGTGCCCCCGTTCCTGTTCCGCTCCCGGTATGGATATGCCGCGGCATCTCTCTCTCCTCTCTCTCCTGCGCACTGTCGCCGGGTGGGTCCGGCGGCCCTACGGCGGGATGGAGTGTGATTGGGCCAGGTCAGCACGTGCGGCTGGTGCCAGTGCGTGGCCCCGGACGGCTTTGGCCCTTGGCGGTGCGGCGGGGACGTGCCCGCGTGTGTGCGCGGCCGCGGGGCGTCGCTGTGGCCGTGGGACAGGACCGAAAGGGACGCCTCTCTCTCTCTGGTCGAGTCTTCCCGATCCCACCGCTGTACCTGTACGTCCTCTCTCTCTCTCTGCGTCGAGTCTTCCCGATCCCAACCGCTGTAGCTGTACGTCTTATCTTACTTGCGCGAGCGCGGGTACGTGCTACTACTGGACATGTGCACATGCATGCTTGCGGGTATATAATATATTTTTTTTTTGCGAATGGCTTTGCGGTATTTCTTGCGGGCGGGTTTGGAAATTTTAGTTCGCGTACTAGCCTCCGGGCAAAGTCTGACTTCGTATAGCTCAACTAGATATAGATCAATGGACGACTAGACTCGTCTGCTTTTTCTTTTCTTTCGAAATAGACACGACTGGCGGGTGGCAGCTCTCAGGAGCCATGGGGAAGGATCAAGCATGCAAAGTGCTTCTTTTTCTTTTACGTCGAGCGAGATCAAAGGGCGTACGGCGAATAATCTGGGCGACGCGTAGGTCAAGAGACAAGAGGCACGCAACCCGTCCCACAGCATTCATCGGCCATCGGTTGGTAGCAGCGGGCGGCCCGTGCGAGGCGCCCGGCGCACGACGAGAACCGTCGAGCACGTAGCGCGGGAGCGGAGAGCCGCGTCGGTGGCCCATGCGGACGGCGAATGATTTTACTAAAAAAAAAGAGTTGCGTCGTGGACAACGAGCCGGACCCGATACATCGGCCCGCCGTTCCGGCTACGTGCTCGGCCACCGGTTTCCTAGCTGCCGCCGTGGTTTGCCTCCGCGAACCAACCCCAGCTCCAAAGGCCACTGTGGGCGGAGAGCCAAATGAAACCTACTTGGCAACCTGGTAGGGTAACCCGTTTCCACAAGTTTTAATCCCCATTTTTCCATACATGGTACGTACTTACTCCTTCGATTCAAAATAAGTATCGTAATTTTAAACTAAGGCTAGTTCAATCTTAGTTCAAAATTGCGATACTAATATAAATAGGAGGGTAGTATTTTTGTAAAAAAGATACTGCTGCTATTATTCATATTAAACTACCAAGATGCTACAACTGTGTTATTTTGCAAGAGGTTTTAGCGTTACACGCTTTATACTCGGAATCCTTAGAAGAGTTTCTTGTATGGGTGTTCTAAATTCTTGATCGAATATAGACCTCCCCGAATATTGATATATGTATATCATTATATTGACGGGCAAGACCCCCACCAGGAAAAAATTATTATTATGATGCATCAGATGCCAGAATATTTGCATGAGAAAGAAGGCGGAGTTCAAGACCAAGCCAACGGTGTGAGCAATCCCTTTGCATTGCTCAATAATTAGAAGACACTGAGGCAAGCCAATCATCCCACCGAGAGACAATGCCCACGTGAAAAAATGTGAAGATTCCTGAAGATTGAAGTTTTGTCGGGACTCCCTCTCGCACTTATCCATATTTTACAAGGACACGCCATGTACCCTAGTAGGACACGTGTGCATGCTACCGTATGTAAAATAAATAATAAGGGTCTCGCTGGCAATCGGGCGAAGGCTCCCGAAGGCATCGCTGGAGCCGTCTCGCAGCTATAAAAGGAGGAGGAGCGGAAGAAAGCAAGACACCAGAGAGGAGAGAGAGGAGACAGAGCACATCAAGCTGGACAAGCAGAGAGCAACCGAAGCAAGCGAGAGTAGAGCTCCTCTCCTTTAGTAGATTAGCCACTCCACTAAGTAGATTAGCCAAGAAGGCGCTGAGATCGCCCCAGAAACATTAAGGTAATTCTAAGTTTGTGTGTAATCCCTCGGGGTTTCCCGAAAGGGAAAACCATATGAAATTATGTTGTTGAAATGATGTAGTTTCTTTGGTTTCACTTTGTGTTTTTACTTATGAATTATGGGAAGAGTTCTTATGCTAGGATCCTATAGGAGAAATCTCTGCGTGTGTAGTTCTCTGTGTAGGCCCAGAGTTGGCGTTGATGAGAACCTTGTGGCCGAGAGAAGTGTTCCCTTGGGTGGAACGCCTGGGAAGACGATAAGAACTTAGCCTAATAAATTTGCAATTAAAACCGTCAAGTGAACGTAACTAGCTACATATGATGCAAATAATGATAAATATGGGGTACCGTAGTAATATTACACCACTGCGCGCACCGTCGGACGAACTGACTAGCCTCGTCAGCTCCTAATAGATCTGATATAAGCAAATATTAGCAATTAATAGTCAGACAAGCACCAATATGGAATACCAATAGTACAGAATAGTAAGCAAATAGTCGGCAATAGTAAGTTGAATTTTGAACTTACCATATCCGCGTACACTGACATCGTACGCAATATATCTGGCATATACTGAATAAGACTACAAATATTATTAAATAAGAATAATTATTGAAAATATAACCATATCTCGTGTAGTTGGTATCAGGCCAGAGCGAATCATTGAAAGATTAGGATTTAAATTTAGAAGTTAGTAAAAGAAAGGTAATAATACTAAGAGAATATTAATATAAGGTGCAGAATAAATCCTTCTGAGGAGCATATTAAAGGAATTAAGACAGAAATAATTGAAGAATAGACACATAATCTTATGACAGAAAGAAAAAATTAGTAAAAATAAAATAAAGGTGTAATTGAATAGTGTAGAAAAGGCTAATTTAGATGATGAAATAGCTTATTGGAAAATAGCTAAGCATATAGAATGGGAATATAGTCACTCTATGACAACACAGTTGGCCTAAAATTAGAGAAAGAGAATTATTTTTCATTAGGAGATTGCTAGATTAAAAATATTAAAAAATGAGAAAGTGTCACCATTAGTAGCTCTGCATAATAAATAAAAAGCTACTACTAGATAGTCATAAAACAGAAGAAGGTAAGGTAGAGTTAATAAAAGAAATATGAATCAAGTAAAACTGTGAGCATGATTGGATTAAAGGAAAAGTGATTATATATCAAATGTGCTTTCTGTATATATTATCCAAGTCCAAGAATATAGATCCACATGCAGCTTATGCCTAAGGCAAGCTTGCGCCTCCTGTCTAAAACCAAAAATCAGATATCGAGACAGGAAATAGAATTTGAACCAGAAGAAAGAATATTATAGTAGGGTTAGAAATCTAGAAGATAGAATAAATAAACTAGAAGCAGAGCCTAGAAATATTAAAAGATAAGTTAGAAGAAAATAAGAACAAAAAACTAAAAGATAAGTTAGAAGATAATAAGAACAGGAAAAATATTGTTGTTGGAAGCACGAAAATGAAGGACAAATGGTAACAATAAGAGATAAAAAAGGAGATACAGTTAATACAATTAAAAATGCTATAACTAGTTTTGAAACAAATATAGTGCGATTACCATTTAAAGAGTGCTAAGAATAAAGAATTCAGTTAGAATAAATTTAACACCAAATATTTCCTATAAAATATTGGCACTATTAGATACGGGTTGCACAAAGAACATTATCCATGACAAATACTTATGAGAGTCCTGAAATAGTCAAAACTATAGATGATAATAAAGCGAAGTATGTACCGATATGTCAGGAATAAAGAAAATCCATAGCCAATTGGCGATATAATAGAAAGAATATATAAATGGCACAAATATATAATAGATGAAATTACACATACGAGATTTTATTCGGTTATAAATGATGATATGAATAGGTTAAGATTTTTACAACAATCTTGCCAAATCACAATTATACATGAAGAGGGGGTACATTTATCCCTCGTCAAGATAATGTTCCATACTTATCTGAAGTAAGGAAACACGAAAGGCTTTGCCAAATATAGAAATATCCAATGTAATGTTTGAATATAGCGCAAATGCAGATCCCACTGAATTCTGCAAAGATGAAGGACTCAGTGAGACAATAGAAGAATCTCATATAGAAAATACATGTACAGAATGCATAGGGTTACAATCTTTCTCTCAAATTGGTATAGAGATATAAAATCCAAAGAAGATATGGACAAGATCTGTGCAAAGATTAGAGAATATACAAATTATTGGGAATACCATGAAAACATTGGGAAGAACTCTATAGTTTGCAAAATAAATATTATAAAACCCAGATTATAAATTAATCAGGACCAATAGAAGCTACTCCCAAAGATATTAAGAATTCAAAATGAATACGAAGAATTACTAAAGCTAAAGCAATTAGAGAAAGCAGAAGTCCTCATCGATCTGCCTTTTATAGTTAGAAATCATGTTGAAGAAGTAAGAGGTAAATCTAGAATGGTAATTAATTTAAAAGGGTCAATGATAATACGTATAGATGATGCATATAAGATACCTAAAAGCAGGAATGGATCAATAGAATACAATGAAGCAAATAATTTCTCTAAATTCGATTTAAGGCAGGATTTTGGCAAAGTAAAAATGACAGAGGAATCTATTCCTTGGACATGCCTTTACTTGTCCACAAGGTCATTATGAATGGCTAGTTATGCCATTGGGTCTAAAGGATGCACCCGCATTATTTCAAAGGAAAATGCAAAATATTTTAATGAGAATCAACATTTATATTGGTCTACGTTGGATGACCTATTAATATTTTTCAAAATCATATAAAGAGCATATTGCCCACTGAAGTGTTCTTCCGAAAGGTAGAGCAAAATGGGCTATATTATCCAAAAGGAAGATGGAAAAATGCAAAGAAAGATAAATTTCCTTGGTCATGAAATAGGAGAAGGGAAATATATTTAACCAGATCATATTGCAAGAAAATATTAGAATTTCCTGACAATAATGGGTGATAAAAAGGTTCTGCAACAATTCCTAGGGAATTGTAAAGTATGCTAGGAATTATATAGCACATTTAGCCAAAGTTAGCTGGTCCTTATGCAAAGTTAAGAAAGAACGGGCAAAAATACTTTAATTCTTGAAGACATAAGATTAGTAAAACCATAAAGGAGAGAGTCAGAATTTAGAACCCCTAGGTTGCCTTGAGGATAAATATTTTAAATAGAAACATATGCATTTAAGGTAGGCCTGGTGGTGCTATATTAAAACAAAAACCTCACTAATATTCCCCTAAAGCAGAGGGAAAATATGCAGATATGCTTCAGGGAGTTACAAATTAAAGACAAAATAAATAATATTGATAGGGAAATCCTCGCAGTCGTAAATGCAATAAAGCATTCGATTATATTAGAATTTAAAGAATTACTGTTCGAACAGATTGTGAAGCCATATGTCGATATTACATAAAATTATAGTAAGAAAGCTCAACGAGAAGATGGGTCTTATTTAAGGCACCATAGCTGGAAATGGTATAAAGTAATATTTGAGCATATCAAAGAGAAAGGATAATAGTTTGCCTGACATATTCTCCCGCTCATACATTTTACAGAAATGAAGGGAATAGCAAAAGGAACTTTCGCAGGCGGAAATGAATATTTCATATTTGAGATAGTGAATATATAACCAAGAAATATAAGAATGCCTTCTAAGGGTTTGACCCTTTAGATAGTGAATATATAGACAAGAAATGAATAAAAGATTTGAAGAATGGTCAAAATAATAGAAGAGTTGATGAGAAGAAATATTAAAAGAGGTAAGAAAAGAAATGGATGAGAAATTTGAAGGATAAAGAAAGAATGTGACAATAAATATAATTTCAATTTGTCTGAAGATGATCATGCTAGACATCGCGGGATATGGCAGCAGGCTGAATAAATCAATGGCCATTACTTGAATTCATATTGCTATCAATTTTTCGGGCGCGGAGGACCTCCCCGATATGATGCAACCCGAATATTGATATGGTATATCAATTATATTGGCGGGGAAGACCCCCCAATTTTTTTTATTGTGATGCATCAGATGCCAGAATATTTGCATCGGAGAAGAAGACGGATGTTCAAGGGACCAAGCCAACGGTGTGAGCAATCCCTTGCATTGGCTCATATAATTAGAAGACACGGAGGCAAGACTAATAATCCACCGAGAAGACAATGCCACGTAAAAAAAGTGAAGATTCCTGAAGATTGAAATTGTCGGCACTCTCACTCGCACTTATCCATATTAGAAGGACAGCATGTACCCTAGTAGGACACGTGTGCATGCTACCGTATGTAAAATAAATAAGTGAGGTCTCGTGGCAGCATCGAGCGAAGGCTCCGAAGGCATCGTGGCAAGCCGTCTCGCAGCTATAAAAGGAGGAGGAGCGGAAGAAGCAAGACACCAGGAGAGGAGAGAGAGAGACAGAGCACTCAAGCCGGAAGAAGCAGAGAGCACCAGAAGCAAGCGAGAGTTAGAGCTCCTCTCCTTTAGTAGATTAGCCACTCCACTAAGTAGTATAGCCAAGAAGGCGCTGAGATCGCCAGAAATATTAAGGTAATTCTTAAGTTTGTGTGTAATCCCTTCGGGGTTTCCCGAAAGGGAAAACCATATGTAAATTATGTTGTTGAAATGATGTAGTTTCTTTGGTTTCATTTGTGTTTTACTTATGAATTTATGGGAAGAGTTCTTATGCTAGGGATCCTATAGAGCAAATCTCTGCGTGTGTAGTTCTCGTGTAGCCCAGAGTTGGCGTTGAATGAGAACCTTGTGGCCGTAGAGGAAGTGTTCCCTTCGGGTGGAACTGCTGGGAAGATGATAAGAACTTAGCCTAATAAATTTGCAATAAAACCGTCAAGTGAACGTAAACTAGCTACATATGATGCAACATAATGATAAATATGGTGATACCGAGTAGTAATATTACACACTGCGCGCACCGTCGGACGAACTGACTAAGCCTCGTCAGCTCCTAATAGATCCTGCATATAAGCAAATATTAGCCAAATTAATAGTCAGACAAGCACCAATAATTGGAATATTAACGAATAGTAAAGCCAATAGTACAGAATAGTAAAGCAAATAGTCGCCAATAGTAAGTTGAATTTTAACTTACCATATCCGGTACACTGACATCGTACGCAATATATCCGCATATACTGAAATAAGACTGCAAATATTGTTAAATAAGAATATTGTTGAAAATAAAACCAATATCCCGTATAGTTGGTATCAGGCCATAGCATAATCATTGAAAGATTAAGGTATTTAAATTTAGAAGTTAGTAAAGAAAGGTAATAATACTAAAGAGAATATTAATATAAGGTGCAGAATAAATCCTTCTGGGGAGCCTATTAAAAATTAGGACAAGAAATAATTGAAGAAATAGACACATAATCTTTCATGACAGAAAGAAAAATTAGTAATATAAGAATAAATGTGTAATTGAATATGTAGAAAAGGCTAATTTAGATGATGAAATAGCTTATTGGGAAAATAAGCTAAAGCATATAGAATGGAGAATATAGTCACTCTATGACAACAGATTGGCCTAAAATTAGAGAAAGAGAATTATTTTTCATTAGAGAGATTGCTAGATTAAAAAGATTAAAAAAGAGAAAGAGTCGCATTAGTAGCTCTCGTATAATAAATAAAAAGCTACTACTAGATAGTCATAAACAGGAAAAGAGTAAGGTAGATTTAATAAAAGAAATGATGAATCAAAGTAAATTGTGAGCATGCTGGATTAAAGGAAAAGGTGATTATAATATCAAATGTGCTTTCGTATATATATCCAAGCCAAGATAATGATCCACATGCAGCTTATGCCTAACGCAAGCTTGCGCCTCCTGTCTAAAAACCAAAAATCAGATATCGAGACAGGAAAGAGAATTTGAACCAGAAGAAAGAATATTATATAGTAGGCTTAGAAATCTAGAAGATAGAATAAATAAAACTAGAAGCAGAGCTAGAAATATTAAAAGATAAGTTAGAAGAAAATAAAGAACAAAAACTAAAAGATAAGTTAGAAGATAATAAGAACAGGAAAATATTGTTGTTGGAAGCACGGAAATGAAGGAACAAATGGTAACAATAAGAGATAAAAAAGGAGATAAGTTAATACAATTAAAAGATGCTATACTAGTTTGGAAAAACAATATATAGTGCGATTACCATTTAAAGAAGTGCTAAGAATAAGAATTCCAGTTAGAATAAATTTTAACACCAAATATTTCCTATAAAATATTGGCACTATTAGATACTGGTTGCACAAAGAACATTATCCATGACAAATACTTTTGAGATGTCCTGAAATAGTCAAAAACTATAGAAGGAGGCTGAAGGCATCGCTGGGAGCCGTCTCGCAGACTATAAAAGGAGGAGCGGAGGAAAGAAAGGACACTGAGAGAGAGAGAAAAGCCAGAGCACTCAAGCGGAGAAGCAGAGAGCACCGAAGCAAGCGAGGTAGAGCTCCTCTCCTTAGTAGATTAGCCACTCCACTAAGTAGTATAGCCAAGAAGGCGCTGAGATCGCCAGAAAATTAAGGTAATTTCTTAAGTTGGGTGTAATCCCTTCGGGGTTTCCCGAAAGGGAAAACCATATGTAAATTATGTTGTTGAAATGATGTAGTTTCTTGGTTTCACTTTGTTTTTTACTATGAATTTATGGGAAGAGTTCTTTTGCTAGGGATCCTATAGGAGAAATCTCTGTGTGTAGTTCTCTGTGTAGCCCAGAGTTGGCGTTGAATGAGAACCTTGTGGCCGTAGAGAAGTGTTCCCTTCGGTGGAAACTGCCTGGGAAGACGATAAGAACTTAGCCTAATAAATTTGCAATTAAAACCGTCAAGTGAACGAACTAGCACATATGATGCAACATAATGATAAATATGGTGAGTAACGAGTAGTAATATTACACCACTGCGCGCACCGTCGGACGAACTGACTAAGCCTCGTCAGCTCCTAATAGATCCTGCATATAAGCAAATATTAGCCAAAAATAGTCAGACAAGCACCAATAATTGGAATATTAACGAATGTAAAGCCAATAGTACAGAATAGTAAAGCAAATAGTCGCCAATAGTAAGTTGAATTTTGAACTTACCATATCCGCGTACACTGACATCGTACGCAATATATCCGCATATACTGAAATAAGACTGCAAATATTGTTAAATAAGAAATTGTTGAAAATATAAACATATCCCGTGTAGTTGGTATCAGGCCATGCTAATCATTGAAAGATTAAGGTATTTAATTTAGAAGTTAGTAAAAGAAAGGTAATAATACTAAGAGAATATTAATATAAGGTGCAGAATAAATCCTTCTGGGGAGCATATAAGATTAGACAAGAAATATTGAAGAAATAGACACATAACTTTCATGACAGAAAGAAAAATTAGTAATAATAAGAATAAATGTGTAATTGAATATGTAGAAAATGGTAATTTAGATGATGAAATAGCTTATTGGGAAAATAAGCTAAAGCATATAGAATGGGAATTAGTCACTCTATGACAACAGATTGGCCTAAAATTAGAGAAAAGGAATTATTTTTCTTAGAGAGATTGCTAGATTAAAAAGATTAAAAAATGAGAAAGAGTCAGCCATTAGTAGCTTCGCTATAATAAAATAAAAAGCTACTACTAGATAGTCATAAACAGGAAGAAGGTAAGGTAGATTTAATAAAGAAATGATGAATCAAGTAAATTGTGAGCATGCTTGGATTAAAGGAAAAGGTGATTATAATATCAAATGTGCTTTGTATATATTATCCAAGCCAAGATAATAGATCCACATGCAGCTTATGCCTAACGCAAGCTTGCGCCTCCTGTCTAAAAACCAAAAATCAGATATCGAGACAGGAAAAGAATTTGAACCAGAAGAAAGAATATTATATAGGGACTTAGCAAGCTAGGAATAGAATAAATAAAACTAGAAAGCAGAGCTAGAAATATTAAAAGATAAGTTAGAAGAAAAATAAAGAACAAAAACTAAAAGATAAGTTAGAAGATAATAAAGAACAGGAAAATAGTTGTGGAAGCACGGAAATGAAGGAACAAATGGTAACAATAAGAGATAACAAAAGAGATAGTTCATACAATTAAAAGATGCTATAACTAGTTTTGGAAACAAATATATAGTGCGATTACCATTTAAAGAAGTGCTAAGAATAAGAATTCCAGTTAGAATAAATTTAACACCAAATATTTCCTATAAAATATTGGCACTATTAGATACTGGTTGCACAAAGAACATTATCCATGACAAATACTTTATGAGATGTCCTGAAATAGTCAAAACTATAGAAGGAGGCTCCCGAAGGCATCGCTGGCAGCCGTCTCGCAGCTATAAAAGGAGGAGGAGCGGAGGAAAGAAAGTCACCTGAGAGAGAGAGAAAGAGCCAGAGCACTCAAGCCGGAGAAGCAGAGAGCACTCGAAGCAAGCGAGAGCTAGAGCTCCTCTCCCTTAGTAGATTAGCCACTCCACTAAGTAGTATAGCCAAGAAGGCGCTGAGATCGCCAGGAATATTAAGGTAATTTCTTAAGTTTGTGTGTAATCCCTTCGGGGTTTCCCGAAAGGGAAAACCATATGTAAATTATGTTGTTGAAATGATGTAGTTTCTTTGGTTTCACTTTGTGTTTTTACTTATGAATTTATGGGAAGAGTTCTTATGCTAGGGATCCTATAGGAGAAATCTCTGCGTGTGTAGTTCTCTGTGTAGTCCAGAGTTGGCGTTGAATGAGAACCTTGTGGCCGTAGAGAAGTGTTCCCTTCGGGTGGAACTGCCTGGGAAGACGATAAGAACTTAGCCTAATAAATTTGCAATTAAAACCATCAAGTGAACGTAACTAGCTACATATGATGCAACATAATGATAAATATGGTGAGTACCGAGTAGTAATATTACACCACTGCGCGCATCGTCGGACGAACTGACTAAGCCTCGTCAGCTCCTAATAGATCCTGTATATAAGCAAATATTAGCCAAATTAATAGTCAGACAAGCACTAATAATTGGAATATTAATGAATAGTAAAGCCAATAGTACAGAATAGTAAAGCAAATAGTCGCCAATAGTAAGTTGAATTTTGAACTTACCATATCTGCATACACTGACATCGTACGCAATATATCCGCATATACTGAAATAAGACGGCAAATATTGTTAAATAAGAATATTGTTGAAAATATAAACCAATATCCCGTGTAGTTGGTATCAGGCCAGAGCGTAATCATTGAAAGATTAAGGTATTTAAATTTAGAAGTTAGTAAAAGAAAGGTAATAAATACTAAAGAGAATATTAATATAAGGTGCAGAATAAATCCTTCTGAGGATCATATTAAAGGATCTAAGACAAGAAATAATTGAAGAAATAGACACATAATCTTTCATGACAGAAAGAAAAATTAGTAATAATAAGAATAAAGGTGTAATTGAATATGTAGAAAAGGCTAATTTAGATGATGAAATAGCTTATTGGGAAAATAAGCTAAAGCATATAGAATGGGAATATAGTCACTCTATGACAACAGATTGGCCTAAAATTAGAGAAAGAGAATTATTTTTCATTAGAGAGATTGCTAGATTAAAAAGATTAAAAAATGAGAAAGAGTCAGCCATTAGTAGCTCTCGCATAATAAATAAAAAGCTACTACTAGATAGTCATAAACAGGAAGAAGGTAAGGTAGATTTAATAAAAGAAATGATGAATCAAGTAAATTGTGAGCATGATTGGATTAAAGGAAAAGGTGATTATAATATCAAATGTGCTTTCTGTATATATTATCCAAGCCAAGATAATAGATCCACATGCAGCTTATGCCTAAGGCAAGCTTGCGCCTCCTGTCTAAAAACCAAAAATCAGATATCGAGACAGGAAATAGAATTTGAACCAGAAGAAAGAATATTATATAGTAGGGTTAGAAATCTAGAAGATAGAATAAATAAACTAGAAGCAGAGCTAGAAATATTAAAAGATAAGTTAGAAGAAAATAAAGAACAAAAACTAAAAGATAAGTTAGAAGATAATAAAGAACAGGAAAATATTGTTGTTGGAAGCACGGAAATGAAGGAACAAATGGTAACAATAAGAGATAAAAAAGGAGATAAGTTAATACAATTAAAAGATGCTATAACTAGTTTTGGAAACAAATATATAGTGCGATTACCATTTAAAGAAGTGCTAAGAATAAGAATTCCAGTTAGAATAAATTTAACACCAAATATTTCCTATAAAATATTGGCACTATTAGATACTGGTTGCACAAAGAACATTATCCATGACAAATACTTTATGAGATGTCCTGAAATAGTCAAAACTATAGAAGGAGGCTCCCGAAGGCATCGCTGGCAGCCGTCTCGCAGATATAAAAGGAGGAGGAGCGGAGGAAAGAAAAACACCAGAGAGAGAGAGAAAGAGACAGAGCACTCAAGCCGGAGAAGCAGAGAGCACTCGAAGCAAGCGAGAGCTAGAGTTCCTCTCTCTTAGTAGATTAGCGACTCCACTAAGTAGTATAGCCAAGAAGGCGCTGAGATCGCTAGGAATATTAAGGTAATTTCTTAAGTTTGTGTGTAATCCCTTCGGGGTTTCCCGAAAGGGAAAACCATATGTAAATTATGTTGTTGAAATGATGTAGTTTCTTTGGTTTCACTTTGTGTTTTTACTTATGAATTTATGGGAAGAGTTCTTATGCTAGGGATCCTGTAGGAGAAATCTTTGCGTGTGTAGTTCTCTGTGTAGCCCAGAGTTGGCGTTGAATGAGAACCTTGTGGCCGTAGAGAAGTGTTTCCTTCAGGTGGAACTGCCTGAGAAGACGATAAGAACTTAGCCTAATAAATTTGCAATTAAAACCGTCAAGTGAACGTAACTAGCTACATATGATGCAACATAATGATAAATATGGTAAGTACCGAGTAGGAATATTATTCCACTGCGCGCACCGTCGGACGAACTGACTAAGTCTTGTCAGCTCCTAATAGATCCTGCATCTAAGCAAATATTAGCCAAATTAATAGCCAGACAAGCACCAATAATTGGAATAGTAACGAATAGTAAAGCCAATAGTACAGAATAGTAAAGCAAATAGTCGCCAATAGTAAGTTGAATATTGAGTTTACCATATCCGCGTACACTGACATCGTACGCAATATATCCGCATATACTGAAATAAGACTGCAAATATTGTTAAATAAGAGTATTGTTGAAAACATAACCAATATCCCATCTAGTTGATACATAAACACTATTCTGATCACGGGATCAGAATATTATTCTGATCACAACCTGAACTTTCTGAGTTACACAACCTGAACTTCTCTTTGTACGAACCCGACCTTCGGGCTATCTTCGCAACCGTGTCTTCCCGCGCGAATTATTCTGGTCAGTCGTGTTCTATGTGATGTAAGTGTAATCTGCAAACAGTTTTTAGCAACTAAATGCCCGTTTTAAATAGGAATCTCGCTCATTGGCGGATTTTGCTATCGGGTCATGATGAACATGCGTCTGTTGCAATTTTACTGCCTGAGTTGTTCGACCTGAACTTCCCCCAGTGCTAGGTTGAACTTCCGCAAACATTGCCCAAATGGGGCTTGCGATATACCGTTGGAAAGCTATGGACACGAGTATCATGACCCAAATTAAATTTTTGGCAAAATGTAATCGGTTTAAGAGCAGTTTTGAAAACCATTTTTTCTTCATACAAAAAACATGAATCGTATTTTTTATCGCATTTC
Organism: Thinopyrum elongatum; assembly: GCA_011799875.1. NCBI lineage: Eukaryota > Viridiplantae > Streptophyta > Magnoliopsida > Poales > Poaceae > Thinopyrum > Thinopyrum elongatum. Next base: position 537,816,226 of record CM022299.1, read on the forward strand.
TAAACCATTTATCGGAATGAGGCAAATAATATGGCGTTGGAAAGCTGCTGCAAAACCGCTCCTTCCACATGTTGATAGTTTTCTCTAATTCCCTATGGTTAAAGAGTAATTTGGAAAATCGTAAAATTTTGCAAACCGAACAGCCGAGTTCGTATTTTCGATGTCATTTCTAAACGGCTAATCCAATTGAGGCAAATGATATGGCGTTGGAAAGCTTATGAAAATGCGCTACTTTTTCATGTTGAAAGTTTATCTAATTTTGAACGGTTTAAGAGTAATTTAGAAAACAGTACAAGTTCCACCGAGTTCGTATTTTCAAGTTAATTTTTTAACCGTACATCCGAATGTAGCAAATGATATGGCGTTGGAAAGGTTGAACAAATGCGAAACTTTTTGGTATATATTGTTTCTTCCAATTCTTTACGATTTTAAGTCAATTTTGAAAATGGCTAAAAACATATTTTCACCGTAATTTCTACAAACTTTATCGGAATGGGGCATATAATATACCGTTGAAAAGCTACAAAAAATGCAAAACTTTTTCATGTTGATGGTTTTCTCTGATTCCTAGCTGTTTTCAAGTAATTTCAAAAACGGCGAGATCATTCGTTCCGCCTTTATTGCGAAACAGATTCTTCGAAAATGCACCGCGTGAAGAACTTGAACTTCTCGGCATGTCTACTTAAACTTCACTCTGTTTTTCACGTGCTTTTTTTTTCTCGTAGCTCTCCATCCACTCACCGGAATTGAGCAAGTGATATACCGATGTAAAGCTGCTGTAAACACGCAACTTTCCCGTGTTGATCATTTTTTCATACTCGCGACGGTTTTAAAAGTTTTTCATCTGAAATTCATTCAGTGCAGTAGTTGAACTTCCTGCTGTTTTCATGTTGAACTTCTGTGACGTATTTTCGTTTGTAATTTTCCCATCCATTCGTTAGTGTTACACAAATGATATTCCTTTTGTACAAACCTCTCTCACAATATTTTTTTTAACTTTCTCCGATCGAGGACTTGAACTTATAACACCAAAAAAATTGGAGTTCTTTCAACAAACTTTTTAAGCTTTTATTTTTCTATATACTTTTATTCTCACCTGAAATGCATTCCTTGCAGTACTTGAACTTCTCGTTGTTTCACTATGAACTTCTATCACATTTTTGTGTATACGTTGAATTACACGCAATTGAAGGTCGGACGTCATTTTTTGCCATTTTCAAACATGTAATTGGAGGTCGGATGTCCCATGATGACCCACAAGTATAGGGGATCAATCGTAGTCCTTCCGATAGGTAAGAGTGTCGAACCCAACGAGGAGCAGAAGGAAATGACAAGTAGTTTTCAGCAAGGTATTCTTTGCAAGCATTGAAATAATAAGTAACGAGTAGTTTGATAGCAAGATAATTTGTAACGAGCAAGTAACGATAATGGTAACAAAAGTGCAGCAAGGTAGCCCAATCCTTTTGAGGCAAAGGACAGGCCAAAATGGTCTCTTATAATAAGCAAAGTGTTCTTGAGGGTACACGGGAATTTCATCTAGTCACTTTCATCATGTTGGTTTGATTTGTGTTCGCTACTTTGATAATTTGATATGTGGGTGGACCTGTGTTTAGGTGCTGTTCTTACTTGAACAAACCTCCTACTTATGATTAACCCCCTCGCAAGCATCCGCAACTACAAGAAAAGTATTAAGAATAAATCTAACCATAGCATTAAACTTTTGGATCCAAATCAGTCCCTTACGGAATAGCGCATAAACTAGGGTTTAAGCTTTTGTCACTCTCGCAACCCATCATCTAATAACTACTCCACAATGCATTCCCTTAGGCCATAATAAGGTGAAGTGCCATGTAGTCGACGTTCACATGACACCACTAAGGGAATCACAACATACATATCATCAAAATATCGAACACATATCAAGTTCACATGATTACTTGCAACAAGATTTCACCCGTGACCTCAAGAATAAAAGTAACTATTCACAAATGATAATCATGCTCAAGATCAGAGGGATATTAAATAGCATAATGGATCTGAACATATAATCTTCCACCAAATAAACCATATAGTAATCAACTACAAGATGTAATCAACACTACTAGTCACCCACAAGCACCAATCTAAGGTTCCGGTACAACGATTGAACGCAAGAGATGAACTAGGGTTTGAGAGGGGATAGTGCTGTTGAAGATGTTGATGGAGATTGCCCTCCCCAAGATGGGAGAGTTGTTGGTGAAGATGATGATGATGATTTCCCCCTCTGGGAGGGAAGTTCCCCCGACGTATGGCTCCGCCGGAGGGCAAAAGTGCTCCTGCCCAAGTTCCGCCTCGAGACGGCGGCGCTTCGTCCCGAAAGTCCTCTCTTGATTTTTTCTAGGTCAAAATGACTTATATACCAGAAGATGGGCACCGGAGGTGGGCCGAGGGGAGCACAACCCACCAGGGCGCGCCTGGGCTCCCTGGCGCGCCCAGGTAGGTTGTGCCCACCTGGTGGGCCCCCTCTGGTACTTATTGGCTCCAATAATTCTTATATATTCCATAAAAATTCTCCGTGAAGTTTCAGCTCATTTGGAGTTGAGCAGAATAGGTGGCCTGACGTAGCTTTTTCAGGTCCAGAATTCCAGCTGCCGGTATTCTCCCTCTTTGTGGGAACCTTGCATATTATGAAAGAAAAGGCATTAGAATTACTCCAAAAAGCATTATTATATCTAAAAACAATATAAATAACAGTTGGAAAACATGATGCAAAATGGACGTATCATCTCCCCCAAGCTTAGACCTCGCTTGTCCTCAAGCGAAAACCGAAATCGAAAAACATGTCCACATGCTTAGAGAGAGAGGTGTCGATAAAAACAAAATACGGACAGAGAAGCATCATGTAAATTATTATAATAGCAACAAACTTTAACATAAAACTTTATTATAGAACTTTTATCATATAACTTCTATCATAGACTTCTCATGAACAAGTAACAATTCATCACAACATCGAAGTATAAAGCATAAACTCTATTGAAAAGCAACAAACTATGTTCTCAGTCAACTTTGCAACTACAATTCATCATCTTTTCAGGAAGGGTCACGTATCGGAGCCTTTTTGGCAAGTCCACATACTCAACCATCATATATGTAACACCCCTGTTGTAATAAGCACTGTGATCATCTATTAATTATGCCAAGTCATCTTCATTTGCAATGCTTGATCATAATGTTTAAACACTTTAATTCAAATTTCTATCTGAAAATCAATTCAAATTCAAGTGCAAAATAAAGTTGCCCAAAAGTTGCTGGAAAAATGTTCACCTTCTAGCAAATAATCCAAAACATTTGTTGTTAAGGAAAACAACATCACCATCAACTCAAAATGGGCCTAAGCATTTAAAACAGTGCCAAAACAACACTTTAAATGCCATGTTCATTTTTGAAAAATCCAAATGAATTCCATAATTGCCCAAACTTTTTGTGGCATTGCACAGTATTCACGAGTATTTATTTTTGCCAGCTACCCATTTTTGCAAGGTCATTCAGTGGTTAAAATAAATGCAAAATGTTGCTGAGAAAAGAAACAGAAAAGAAAAAGGAAAAGGAAAAAGGCCTAAACTGGACTGGGCCTAAGTGCACAGTACCCAGGCCCAGCCCTGCCGGCCTGCCTCCCTCCTCTCTCTCTCTTCCTCGTCGTCGTGTCGCCATCCCCGTGGCTGCCGCGCGCTGCCCCGTCCGCTGGACGACACGCTGACGCCCACCGACGCGAGGGGATAAGGTCGAGGCCCCGTCCCTCCCCCCTAGCCACTTCTCCCTCGCCCTCTCACTCTTCCCCTTCCTCCTCGCCTCTCCTCGCCCAGATCCCCCCACCACCGAGCGCCACCATTGCCATGGCTGCGGCCTAGCCATGACCACCGTGCCTCTCTCGCCGTCCCATTGGGTCTCCGAGGCACGCCGCCGTCCGCCACTTCGACTGGCGCATCGCGTTGGAGCTCGGAACCACCGCAGCGCCCATGACGTCGCCGTCTTCCTCCTCTGCTCCGACGAGCTTCGCCGTTGAATCCGCAGCAACGAGCCCTCCCCGAGCACGCTTATGCACACCTGCAGGAGCACCGTGAGCATGCGCTTCTTTCCCCTCTTTTCCCCGAGCTTTTCCGCCGCCGTAGCCTTCCCTCCCCGTTGAACCCAAATGCTGCTCCGCCCGAGCTCGTCGCCGGCGTGGCTCCGGCGACCAAATGACCTCGGGCCCGTGCGCAACTTGCTCACCGCGTCGCGTAGGTCGTTCCTAGCTATTTAGTTCGCTCGTTTACTCACCGTCGCCGCCGTTGCGATGATCACCAAGAAGCACCGGCGCCTAGCTCGCCGCCGGCGTGTTTTCCGGCCATCGCCGCACCTGAAACTGCCCCAGATCGACGCGGCGTGCTTCGGCCGTTCGAACGCGAGTTACGGCGCTCGTTTTGGGCCTCTGAAGGCGAAACCCGAGCCTCTCCGGCGAGAGCGCCGCCACGGAGAGCTCGCCGGCGCTACTCCGGCGCCGGCCACCGACGTGGCACACCTGGGGCCCGCCCGTGGGTCACTGCCAGTGGGGCCCCTTGGCCCAGTTGACTGGGTTGACCCAGTCAACTATGCTGACTGGGCGGCCCCAGCCAATGACAAGCGGGCCCCACCGCATAATTAAGTTAATTAAAACATTTTTATAAATAAACTTAATTAGTTTACTAATCAGTCACTGACATACGGGTCCCACCCGCCTAATTAATGTTTTAGGGTAATTTATTTAATTAGTTAATTAATCTGACACTGATAGTAGGTCCCACTACTAATTAACCCATTTAGTTAAAATTAACCCTGTTTAATTAACTAAGCCACTGACATGTGGGACCCACATGTCAGGTTTGACCTGGCCAGCCGACTGTTGACCACTGACATCATCATGACCTCATGCTGACGTCACCAAATACTGTTCTGGATAATGTTGAATTAGATGAATAAAATAAATTCCAAAAAATGTCTAAAATCTTTAAAAAATCATTGAAAATAATCCGTAGCTCGGATGGAAAAACTTTATACATGAAAGTTGCTCAGAAAAATCCCACGAATCCAACCGTACTATCTGTTTCCGTGTCGGGACCCTCTAAATAGGTGAACCCGCAACTTTTTGCCCATTTTCGGTAGATGAATAGTGCATACATACCGGTTAATAAATCCAACTTAAATCATAAAATAACTAATATGACTTAGACATGCTTTTAGGCAACCTTGCACTTCACGTTAGCATAGCATGCTCTGTTTTGCATATGTTTGCCGAGTATTTATCTATTTCTTCCCCCTCTTCTCTCTCGGTAGATCCCGGTACCGACGTAGCCCCCGAGGCCGACGCAACTCCGGTGATTGGCTACACTACCGACGACCAGACCTTTGCCGCAGAGCTTCCAGGCAAGCCCCCCCCCCTTTGAACATGCCTATATCGCCTATTCTCTTCTCTCTTATGCTTGCATTAGAAATTGCTGCTGCTACTGCTTATCCTATTTCTGATGCATATCCTGTTTTTGTAACTGCTGTTGATACGTACTTGTTTATCCTAAACTGCTTAGTATAGGCTGGATAGAGACCGACCAAAGACCCCACTTTGTCCTAGTTGCCACGCTGGATTATCAGATGACTCGATCAACATGATCGACGACCAGGCCCCGGCACCGCACATCACCCCCTTAGTTGTACAACACCGCAGCATTACTATCGAGTGCTGAGGGTGATACCTCGTTTAGCACTTCTGATGTTAACTCTGTAAAGTCGCTATTCGGTCGTGGTCCTCGAGGGTGATTCCTCCTTCACCACTCCCCGATAATGACGACGTCGTGCAACACCTCAAGTGTGAACCTCGAGGGTGATTCCTCCTAAGTTCACCTTGACGACTACATTAGGTGGAATCCATCGAGGGTGATTCCTCAGGTTTCCCCTTGGTGTTTGGACACACGGTTACTTTGACTTATCACAGAACCATGATGACATCGGGTCGGCCCTGAGGGGTACCCGCGAGTGATGTGGAGTCGGGTTGACCTGGAGGGTACCTGAGAGATAAATACGAGGCGTGGCCGGGCATTCTTAGCCCTTGCCGCAAGTCCTCGAGACGGGGCGACGGGGTCACATCGATCGTGAGTCTCTGCTCATTACCGCACACCCCCCAATACACTAACGATTTGGATATTTGATCCGAGTGGGCCTCTGGCCCGATAGCACTAACCATCACGCGGGAAAAGTTATGGGCACTCTGCATCGTGGCATCAGCCGAAAGCTCTGTCAGACATCCAGTTCAGCATTGCGGCATGGTTGGATCGTGCTGGCCATCCGAGGCGGTGCTGGTATCCACCCTGCTCGCAACGACCCGGAGTGCAACGGGCGATGGGCCCAAGTCCCCGGAGTGCTTAGGATGTAGACCGGTGGGGACCTCTCTGCTGAGCTTTAGGTAGGGCTGCGGTGTGTCATTTGGCCGAGGCCGGGCATGACCCAGAAAAGTGTGTCCGGCCGGAGTTAATCGAGCGTGGTGGGTAAGTTGGTGCACCCCTGCAGGGAAGAACTAATCTATGCATAGTCGGATCCTCGGTAACGGACGCTCGGAGTTGTATCCCGAACAATACAACTAGAACTGGATACTTGTGATGAGATATGGATATTAGGGCTCTGGGATTGCTTTCTCGCAGGGAGTCGAGAAAGGATCTCTGGGCGAGGTTGATACTTATTACTACTACTACTTTATGCTGTACTAATCTACACTCTTCTAATGCTGCAAGACCGCCGAAGATGCTAGTCTTCGATAGGACTAGGCCTTCTCTCTACTCTGGCATTTCTGCAGCCTAGTCCACATATATAGCCTTTCTTTGATAATGTTGCATATGTAGTGTAGATCCTTGCTTGCTGAGTACTTCGAATGAGTACTCACGGTTGCTTTGCTTCCTCTTTTTCCCATATTCGTTTGATGCGACCAGATGACGGAGCCCCGGAGCCAGCTGCCCCTGTCGACGATCACTACTACTACCCCGAAGATGGCTACTTCTATGAGTTGGCTGACGACTAGGAGTAGGTTCGGAGGGTCCCAGGCAGGAGGCCTGTGCCTTTTCGATCGTAGCTTTTGTTTTGCACCGCCTTCTTAAAGGCTTATCTATTTCTCTTTTATATCTGTACTCAGATATCTAACGCTTCCGCTGATGCTTGATGACATCAAGCTTATGTATTCGAGCCCTCGAGGCCCTGGCTTGTAATATAAAGCTTGTATGACTTTATTTATGTTTTAGAGTTGTGTTGTGATTCCTTCAAGTGAGTCCTTAGGCTTGATCGTGTGCATTTGCGTGTATGATTAGTGCACGATTAAGCCAGGGGCGTCACAGGTTGGTATCAGAGCCGACTGCCTGTAGGAACCCCCTTTCCAACTCCTTGGCCGAAGTTGAGTCTAGTATCCGAAAAACTGTTTTACTAACTTGACTGTGTGGCTTACGGGCCCACGTTGCCGAATGGGTGGTATTAGGATCTTTTATTCCTCGTCTTTACTCTGGGACTCTGATCTCTCTACTATTCGGGTTAAATGATTTTACTAACTCCAACATTAGGTTCTCGTGATCACATCCACCCGGAGTTCTGAAATTGCCCCCCCTTTCTTCAAGATTGTGGTCCAGGTTCTGCTTACAGGATCCTTTTATCGAGGGCACCTGTGTTGTCACTTGCAGATTCCTCGCCCCAGCAGTTTTCTCCGACGTGATGTAGCCTTTGCTATGTCCCACTGTTGTAATCCTCACCGCGTGCCTGCGCGCCGTCTAGTTTGTCTAGCTGCGTGCGTTTTCGAACTCCTACCGCCGTTTATGTCCAACTCCGTGCATAGTTTTGTATGTCTTTAATGACTGCTAATATGTACCTGATGCCCTCCTTTTTCATTACTCAAGTTACATCGTGATTGACCTCTTACACATGCAGTTTATCTTGCTAAACTGCCCCTATTGATTTGGCAGGATGGCTGACGATCCTCCACCTCCACCTTATATTGCCGCAATGATGCAGCAGTTTGAACTAAACCGTCAGTTTATGACTGGAGTAATGGCTTAGTTCCCAACTCGGAATGCTCAGCAACAGTTTGCTCCAATAACTCTGCCAGAATTCGTGCGCCTCAATCCGTCCACTTTTCGCAGCCCGACTGATCCAATGGATGCTGATGATTGGCTCCGTGACATTGCCTTTCAGATGAAGTCGGCTAATGTTAACCCTGACAGTTACGTCACCTATGCGACGTATCACCTGAGGGGTTCAGCTGCTCAATGGTGGGAAAGTCATAGGCATATGCTACCTGCTGGAACTGTAACCACTTGGCAGGAATTTCAGATAGTTTTTCGTGCACGACACATTCCTCCAAGTCTGATCGACCAGAAGAAGCAGGAGTTCCACAAACTATCTCAGGGAAAAACGACTGTGGATGAATACCAGAGGAAATTCCTTGAATTATCCCGCTATGCAGAAGATGACGTCTGCACTGACGCACGCAAGCAGGAGAAATTCCGTGAAGGACTGCGTACTGATATAAACCTCGCACTAGCTGTCCATGATTGCACAGACTTCGCAACGCTTGTCAGCCAATCTTTCCGAGTTGAAACTGCTCTGACTAAATACCAGGAGTCGCTCAAGCGTACTCGAGATGTCGGCTTGTCTTCGGGTCAGCCTGCTCGAAAACGTCAAGTCTGGATCCCGCACAATGTTTTTCACCGCCCAGCTCCAGCACCGAGGCCGTCTTATGTTGCACCTCGTTTGCCTCCATCGCCGAGACAGCTAACGGTTCAAGCTGGACAGCCCGATGTTGTGGCTCCTTCCCATAATGATGGCTTATGCCACAAGTGTGGACAGTCAGGACACCTTACCCTTGATTGCCTCCAGGGTCAGCCACAGAATGCATCATGTCCTCCTGTTGGTCGTAAGAAGAGTTGTCGAAACCGCCGATTCAGGAACCGTAATATCTTATCGACTACTATTGTACTTGGCCATGCCAATCATGTTGATGCTGAAAAGGGCCAGAAGGAACCGACCATCGTGCTGGGAACTCTCTCTATTAATTCAGTACCAGCCTCTGTCCTCTTTGATTCAGGAGCTTCGCATGCCTTTGTGTCCCAACAATTTTCTCAAATACACGGGCTAGGCATTGAAGAATTACCCACTCCTATGGCGGTCCAATCCCCGGGGTCCAAGTGGCAAACCACAATGGTAAGCCCCCACAACCAAATCGAAATTGGAGGTCTACTTTTTCCGGTTTCTCTCATTGTACTCAGACCTTCCAACATAGACGTCATTCTTGGTATGGATTGGTTGACAGCCCATAATGCTTTGATTGACTGTGCTACTAAGACAGTCCAGCTCACTCACCCTTCTGGCCAGACAGTGTAATACTCAGTCCGAGCAGCTCAGGATGCCGAGAATCAGATATATGTTCTGAATGCATTGAATGCTTCACCTCTTGAGGGAATAGAGAACATTCGAGTTGTTCGTGATTTCGAAGATGTCTTTCCAGAAGAACTTCCAGGAATACCCCCTGCTAGAGCTATTGAATTCATCATAGACTTGAAGCCGGGCACTACTCCTATTACGAAGCGTCCTTATAAGATGCCGCCGCATGAACTCCTTGAACTTAAGCAGGAAATCGACAAGTCACTTAGAAAGGGTTTCATCCGCCCCAGTTCATCTGCTTGGGGAGCACCTTCCCTCTTTGTCAAGAAGAAGGATGGTACGAATCGGTTGGTTCAAGATTACCGTCCTATCAACCAGGCAACCATACAGAATAAGTATCCACTTCCTCGGATCAATGATCTGTATGATCAACTTGCTGGATCATCGGTGTTCTCTAAACTCGACTTGAGGTTGGGTTATCATCAGATCCGTATTCGCGAAGAGGATATTCCGAAGACTGCCTTTATTACCCGTTATGGCTCTTATGAGTACACTGTCATGTCTTTCGGATTAACCAATGCCCCAGCAACTTTTTCTCGACTGATGAACTATATCTTCATGGATTACCTCGACAAATTCATCGTGGTTTACTTGGATGATATTCTTATATATTCCAAGAATGAAGAAGAACATGCCGAACATCTTCGGCTGGTACTGGAAAAGCTGCGTGAACATCAACTATATGCCAAGTATTCTAAATGTGAATTCCGGTTGTCTGAAGTGACATATCTCGACCACGTGATCTCCAAAGATGGCATTGCTGTTAACCCAGAATGAGTTCAGGCTATTCTTGAATGGACTCCACCAAAGAATGTCAAGCAAGTCAGAAGTTTTCTCGGCCTTGCAAGCTATTGCCGTCACTTTGTCGAGAATTTCTCAAAGATTGCTAAGCCTTTGACTGATCTGCTTCACAAAGGCGTTAAGTTTGAGTGGACAGAAAAATGTCAGGAAAGTTTTCAAACACTCAAAGACAAGCTGACATCTGCCCCAGTACTTGCTCCTCCAGATTCTCGCAAAGATTTTGTGATTTATTGTGACGCATCCCGTGAAGGATTAGGCTGTGTCCTAATGCAAGAGCGTAAAGTGATTGCTTATGGCTCTCGACAGTTGCGCCCGCATGAAGAGAATTATCCGGTACATGATCTAGAACTAGCTGCTGTCATCTATGCATTGAAGTTGTGGCGACATTACCTCCTCGGTAATCGTTGCGAGATCTACATGGACCATAAAAGCCTGAAGTACTTGTTCAGTCAGCCATCTCTGAACCTCCGTCAGCAAAGATGGATGGAGACCATTACGGACTATGATTTGGGTATTTCTTATACACCTGGCAAGGCTAACGTAATGGCTGATGCATTGAGCCGTAAATCTTACTGCTGTGAACTTGAGGTTCAGCTACAGCAACCACTCCTATATGAAGAGCTTCGAAAGATAAATCTCGAGATAGTTCCTCAAGGATACCTAAAAACCTTGGTTGTTGAACCAGACCTTGAGAAGGTTGTTAAGAGTGCGCAAGCTAAAGATGCTGAAGTTGATCTGATGAAGAAAGATCTTCACCTTGAAAAGTACAGGGATTTCTCGCTGTCCGAAGATGGAACCTTGTATTTCAGAGACCGCATTGTCGTACCTCGCTTCGAGCTTATGACTGGCAAGGTCATGAAGGAGGCACATGACACACCATTGTCTATTCATCCGGGTAGCACCAAGATGTATCGTAATCTCTGACAAAGGTACTGGTGGTCTAAAATGAAGCAGAACATCAGAAGCCTGCTAGAATTCTACAACCACTTCCTATTCCTTTGTGGAAATGGGATAAAGTTCAAATGGATTTCATTACCGGCCTTCCCAAGTCACAAAAGGGTCATGATGCTATTCTTGTCGTCGTCGACCAACTTTCTAAAGTTGCACACTTTCTGCCTGTCAAGGAGACGATCACTGCTAGTCAGTTAGCAGAATTATGTATCTCCAGAATTGTATCACTCCACGGTATTCCGAAGGAGATCAGTTCGGACCATGGCAGTCTTTTCACCTCAAAGTTCTGGGAAAGTTTCCAAGAGGCTATGGGAACTCATATTACCTGGAGCTTAGCTTATCACCCCCAATCCCAAGGCCAAGACGAGCGAGTCAATCAAGTGCTTGAAGACATGCTTAGGGTTTGTGTTATATCGTTCGGTAAGAAGTGGGAAGAATCACTTCCTTATGCCGAGTTCTCTTATAACAACAGCTTTCAAGCCAACTTGAAAATGGCCCGCTTCGAAGTACTTTATGGACGTAAGTGTCGAACCCCTCTGAATTGGTCAGAAACTGGGGAACGACCACTTGTGGGTCCGGATATTATTCAACATGCTGAAGAGCAAGTCCGTATCATTCGAGAAAATCTGAAGGCGGCTCAGGACCGCCAGAAGAGCAATTATGATCGCAAACGATGGGGTTTGACTTATCAACCTGGTGATCAAGCTTATCTGCGTGTCACTCTTATGAAGGGCACTCACCGCTTCGGAATCAAGGGCAAGTTAGCTCCACGCTACATTGGTCCATTCCGCATTGTTGCTAGACGTGGTCAGGTGGCATATAAATTGGAGTTGCCGCCGCAATTCTCTCATTTCCACGACGTCTTCCATGTGTCGCAACTTCGCCGTTGCTTCAAGGAGTCTCCGCACCGAGCAGTGGACCACAAAATGCTCGAATTGCAAGATGATCTTTCATATAAGGAGCATCCGATCCGCATTCTCTATCACACTGATCGGCGGACCCGTCAGAAGATGATCAAGTTCCCGAAAGTGCAGTGGTCAAATCATACAGAAAATGAAGCCACTTGGGAATGCGAGGACCATCTTCGGGAGGAATACCCCGACCTCTTTCCTTCTACCTCCTGAATTCTCGGGACGAGAATTTCTTTTAGAGGAGGAGAATTGTAACACCCCTGTTGTAATAAGCACTGTGATCATCTGTTAATTATGCCAAGCCATCTTCATTTGCAATGCTTGATCATAATGTTTAAACACTTCAATTCAAATTTTTATCTGAAAATCAATTCAAATTCAAGTGCAAAATAAAGTTGCCCAAAAGTTGCTGGAAAAATGTTCACCTTCTAGCAAATAATCCAAAACATTTGTTGTTAAGGAAAACAACATCACCATCAACTCAAAATGGGCCTAAGCATTTAAAACAGAGCCAAAACATCACTTTAAATGCCATGTTCATTTTTGAAAAATCCAAATGAATTCCATAATTGCCCAAACTTTTTGTGGCATTGCACAGTATTCACGAGTATTTGTTTTTGCCAGCTACCCATTTTTGCAAGGTCATTCAGTGGTTAAAATAAATGCAAAATGCTGCTGAGAAAAGAAGCAGAAAAGAAAAAGGAAAAAGGCCTAAACTGGACTGGGCCTAAGTGCACAGTACCTAGGCCCAGCCCAGCCGGACTCCCTCCCTCCTCTCTCTCTCTTACTCGTCGCTGTGTCGCCATCCCCGTGGCCGCCGCGCGCTGCCCCGTCCGCTGGACGACACGCCGACGCCCACCGATGCGAGGGGATAAGGTCGAGGCCCCGTCCCTCCCCCCTGGCCACTTCTCCCTCACCCGCTCACTCTTCCCCTTCCTCCTCGCCTCTCCTCACCCAGATCCCCCCACCACCGAGCGCCACCATCGCCAAGGCTGCGGCCTAGCCACGACCACCATGCCTCTCTCGCCGTCCCACTGGGTCTCCGAGGCACGCCGCCATCTGCCACTTCGACTGGCGCATCGCGTTGGAGCTCGGAGCCACCGCAGCGCCCACGACGTCACCGTCTTCCTCCTCTGCTCCGACGAGCTTCGCCGTCGAATCTGCCACACCGAACCCTCCCCGAGCACGCTTAAGCACACCTGCAGGAGCATCGTGAGCATTCGCTTCTTTCCCCTCTTTTCCCCGAGCTTTTCCGCCGCCGTAGCCTTCCCTCCCCGTCGAACCCGAACGCCGCTCCACCCGAGCTCGTCGTCGGCGTGGCTCCGGCGACCAAATGACCTCGGGCCCGTGCGCAACTTGCTCACCGCATCGCGTAGGTCGTGCCTAGCTATTTAGTTCGCTCGTTTACTCACCGTAGCCGCCGTTGCGATGATCACCGAGAAGCACCGCCGCCTAGCTCGCCGCTGCCACTCCTGAAACTGCCCCAGATGGACGCGGCGTGCTTCGGCCGTTCGAACGCGAGTTATGGCGCTCGTTTTGGGCCTCTGAAGGTGAAACCCGAGCCTCTCCGGCGAGAGCGCCGCCACGGAGAGCTCGCCGACGCTACTCTGGCGCCGGCCACCGACGTGGCACACCTGGGGCCCGCCCCTGGGTCACTGCCAGTGGGGCCCCTAGGCCTAGTTGACTGGGTTGACCCAGTCAACTGTGCTGACTGGGCGGCCCCAGCCAATGACAAGTGAGCCCCACCACATAATTAAGTTAATTAAAACATTTTTATAAATAAACTTAATTAGTTTACTAATCAGTCACTGACATACCGGTCCCACCCGCCTAATTAATGTTTTAGGTTAATTTAATTAATTAGTTAATTAATCTGACACTGACAGTAGGCCCCACTAGCTAATTAACCCATTTAGTTAAAATTAACCCTGTTTAATTAACTAAGCCACTGACATGTGGGACCCACATGTCAGGTTTGACCTGGCCAGCCGACTGTTGACCACTGACATCATATGACCTCATGCTGATGTCACCAAACACTGTTATGGATAATGTTGAATTAGATGAATAAAATAAATTCCAGAAAATGTCTAAAATCTTTAAAAATTCATAGAAAATAATCCGTAGCTCGGATGGAAAAACTTTATACATGAAAGTTGCTCAGAAAAATCCCACGAATCCAACCGTACTATCTGTTTCCGTGTCGGGACCCTCTATATAGCTGAACCGCAACTTTTTGCCTTTTCCCGATAGATGAATAGTGCATACATACCGGGTAATAAATCCAACTTAAATCCTAAAATAACTAATATGACTTAGACATGCTTTTAGGTAACCCTGCACTGCACGTTAGCATAGCATGCTCTGTGTTGCATATGTTTGCCGTGTATTTATCTGTTTCTTCCCCCTCTTCTCTCTCGGTAGATCCCGGTACCGACGTAGTCCCTGAGGCCGATGCAGCTCCGGTGATTGGCTACACTACCGGCGACCAGCCTTTGCCGCAGAGCTTCCAGGCAAGCACCCCCCCTTTGAACATGCCTATATTGCCTATTCTCTTCTCTCTTATGCTTGCATTAGAAATTGCTGGTGCTACTGCTTATCCTATTTCTGATGCATAGCCTATTTTTGTAACTGCTGTTGATACCTACCTATTAATCCTAAACTGCTTAGTATAGGCTGGATAGAGACCCACCAGAGACCCCACTTTGTCCTAGTTACCACGCTGGATTATCAGATGACTCGATAAACGTGATCGATGACCAGGCCCCGGCACCACACATCACCCCCTTAGTTGTATGACACTGCAACATTACTATCGAGTACCGAGGGTGATACCTCGTTTAGCACTTCTAATGTTAACTCTGTAAAGTAGCTATTCGGTCGTGGTCCTCGAGGGTGATTCCTCCTTCACCACTCTGAAAGTGCAACTAATCCCTGGGTGGTTTTGGTAATTCTTAACAACATATAGCTCATTGAACTAATACTCTTTCAAGATGATCATTTCAGAAAGTTCAATGATTGGCATGTCATGGACTAGAGATGTGGACCCCTCAAAATGCTAAGGACATATATTGGCAAAAGCTCAAGACTCTACATTTTCTTTTTAGTGATCCAAGATCACATTGAGTCCATAGGAAAAGCCAATACTATTAAAAGGGGATGAGGTGTTGTTTAATGGCCTGCTTGCTCAGAATGCTTAGTGATATGCTCCAAAAGCCCTCAACCACTTTCTCATTTCCACATATGTCCTACACCTAAAGTCAAACTCGGCCCCACCGATTTGATCTATCCGACGCCACCGAGTTCACTTGACATAGCCATAGCCAGAAACCCTAATCAATTCGGTCTCACCAATACGGATCTCGGTCTCACCGAGATGGGATTGCAAACTCTCTGTTTCCCTTCGTAACGTTTCGGTCTAACCGAAATGAGCGATCGGTTCCACCGATTTCGCAATGCAAACTCTCTGTTTCTTTTTCGTAACGTTTCGGTCTAACCGAAATGAGCGATCGGTCCCACCGAGTTTGCCTGACCAACTCTCTGTTTGCCTATTACTGAAATCGGTCCCATCGAGTTCATGTGATCGGTCTCACCGAGATCAAGTTATGCGCTAACCCTAGCACATCGGTCCCACCGAGTTAATCACGTCGGTCCCACCGAAAATCCTAACATTCACATTTTGAACTGAATCGGTCTGACCGAGTTTCACTATTCGGTCCCACCGAGTTTGGTAAATTGTGTGTAACGGTTAGATTCTGTGTGGAGGCTATAAATACCCCTCTATCCCTTCACCATTTGTGAGAGAGACATCAGAACGTGCCTACACTTCCACTACTCATTTTCTGAGAGAGAACCACCTACTCATGTGTTGAGACCAAGACATTCCAATCCAACCACTAGAATCTTGATCTCTAGCCTTCCCCAAGTTGCTTTCCACTCAAATCATCTTTCCACCATATCCAAATCTGTGAGAGAGAGTTGAGTGTTGGGGAGACTATCATTTGAAGCACAAGAGCAAGGAGTTCATCATCAACACACCATCTATTACCTTTTGGAGAGTGCTGTCTCCTAGATTGGTTAGGTGTTACTTGGGAGCCTCTGTCAAGATTGTGGAGTTGAACCAAGGAGTTTGTAAGGGCAAGGAGATCGCCTACTTCGTGAAGATCTACCCAAGTGAGGCAAGTCCTTCGTGGGTGATGGCCATGGTGGGATAGACAAGGTTGCTTCTTTGTGGACCCTTCGTGGACTCGCGCAACCATTACCCTTCGTGGGTTGAAGTCTCCATAGCACCACCTATTGGAACCACGCTAAAAATCTCCATGTCCACATTGCGTTTGCTCCCTCCAAACTCCTCCCCTTTACCTTCATATGCAATGATTTACATTCCGCTGCTATACTCTTAGAATTGCATGTGTAGGTTGATTGCTTGACTTGTGCTAAGTTGCTAAAATCTGCCAAGACTTAAAATTGGGAAAAGGCTAGACTTTTATTTGGTCAAGTAGTCTAATCACCCCCCCTCTAGACATACTTTCGATCATACAAGTGGTATCAGAGCTTTGGTCTCCATCTTCCTTGATTTCCATAGCTTTGGTGATCATAGCCTTGGTTTCACAACCTAGGAGAGTATGGCGTCTAGCAAGGGAAATTACCACCGTAGAGGTCCTTACTTTGATGGTACTAATTTTGCTAGTTGGAAGCATAAGATGAAAATGCATATTCTTGGACATAACCCCGCCGTTTGGGCTATTGTGTGCATTGGTTTGCAAGGTGAATTCTTCGATGGGAGAGAACCGAACTGTGAAGCTACCGCTGAAGAATTGAAGATGTTGCAATACAACGCTCATGCTTGCGATATCCTCTTCAATGGATTGTGCCCCGAAGAATTCAACAAAATCAGCCGTCTTGAGAATGCAAAGGAAATTTGGGATACTTTGATTGATATGCACGAAGGTACCGACTCCGTCAAGGATTCAAAATTGGATGTGCTTCAAAGTCAGCTTGACAAGTTCAAAATGAAGGATGGTGAAGGTGTCCCTGAAATGTACTCTAGGCTTGCTCTCATCACAAATGAGATTGCCGTCTTAGGAAGTGAAGAGATGGCCGATAGATTCATCATCAAGAAGATCCTAAGAGCCTTGGATGGAAAATATGATACCGTGTGCAATTTGATCCAAATGATGCCCAATTCCAAAGATCTCAAACCAACCGAAGTCATTGGAAGAATTGTTGCTCATGAGATGTCACTCAAAGATAAAGAGGAGCTTCACAACAAGTCTAGTGGTGCTTACAAAGCCTCATGTGATGCTCCTACATCATCAACTGAGAAACAAGCCTTCAATGAAGAATTGAGCCTAATGGTGAAGAACTTCAACAAGTTCTACAAGAGTAGAAGCAAAGAAAGAAGTTCCAAGTCAAGGTCCTACAATGACAAAAGATCTTCTAGTCGTGAGCGAAATTGCTATAATTGTGGAAGACCCGGACACTACTCCAATGATTGTACGGCCCCACACAAAAGAAGGGAAGACTCACCTAAGAGAAGAAGTAGAAGAGAAGAATCACCTCCAAGAGAGAGAAGGAGTAGAGATGATCGTTATGAACGAAGACACTCTCGCAGAAACAAGGACTCGGAAAGGAAGGACAAGTCATCAAAGAGCTACACAAGACGAAGACATCAAGCTCATGTTGGTGAATGGGTATCCGGTTCCGACTCCGACCACTACTCCGAGAGAAGTTATCACTCCGACTCTGAATATACTCAAGATGAAGGTGTTGCCGGTCTAGCACTTGTGTCAACCAACTCCTATGATATATTTGATTCACCAAATGAAGGAATTGGAAGATGCTTCATGGCTAAAGACCCAAAGGTATCACACCTCGAGTATGTTGATTTCAATAGTGATGAAGATGATTTGCTAGGAGATGATGATTTACTTGTTGACAACTCTAGTGATGAAAACTATGATGAACTTGCTATTAATCATGCTAATCAAGATAAAACAAATGACAATGATAAGGAGGAGATTGAGCGTCTAACTAAAGAACTAAACACTCTTAAGTTAGCTCATGAAACTACTTTAGATGATCATCGAGAACTTTTAAAGACTCATGAGAAGCTACGCTTTGAAAAGCTCAATCTAGAGCAAGAGCATGTGTTCTTAAAAGCCATCAGTGATGATCTTCGGAAGAAAAGTTCTTCTTACATTGCCAAGCGTTTACTCTTGTCTAGTTACATGCCACAAGTAAAATCTAGCAACAAGAGTAAGAAAGATTCTTCTTCTAGTAGTAACCATAATCATGCTAAATTCAATATTGTTGCTTCTAGTAGTTCTCTTGATTCCACTAATGATTCTCTTAGCCAAGTTACACTTGAGCAAGAAAATAGCTTGTTGAAGGGAATTATAGAGAAAGGTGTTTACAAGAGCCTGGCCGGAAGTAAGCAATTTGAGGAAATTGTACGCAAGCAAGGAAGGCACCGGAAGAATCAAGGTGTTTGTTTTGAACGAAAGTTCAATGCCAATGGAGTTGAGTGGGAAGAAGATCAATACCCCAAGACGAAGTTTGTTCCTCAACAAGAGAAGTATGATCCTACTTCCTTCGAGGGGACACAAGCTCAAGATGATCTTCCACCACAAGACCACAAGCTAAAAGGCAAGGACAAGCTTCAAGAAGAGATTGATGCATTTGAAGAAGCTCCAAAGGCCTTGGTCAAGTGGGTTCCTAAGACTACATCAAGTTCTACTTCATCAAGTTCATCTACAACCCCAAGGATTCCCATCAAGATGGTGTGGATCCCGAAGAAGAAGAACTAGAGAGTTCTTGAGGGTGACTCCGCCAACATACTTCACTCACATTCACCTTGGCAAGGACAAGTGCAATCAACTTCCACATCTTGCACTAGTTCAAGGAGTCACAAACCCTCTTGTTGGTAAGTCAAGGGACAAGGTAACCTAATGCTTTCATGGACATCATCTTGTGTGTACTTCATTCTATGTCTATGGATATCCTTACTTGTTCGTTGTGGGACTAACCCATGTAGGTATTGAAAGTGCAACTCACTCCAATGGATTGCTCCAAATGATCTACATCAACATTGAGCATCCACATCTACATGAAGTCATCATCGACAAAACCCAAGGTTAGTTCATCCCTCTTAGGGGGGACATCACATCTAGGGGAGCTTTATTCTAAGAATTGAGCTAAAGCAACTCTAATGGTGTGAACACAACAATGCTTTATGTAAAAGTGGTAACCCCACTTGTGCTTAAACGATGAGTATGACCTATGATCAAATGTTCTCATTTGACTCCTAAGTCAATATACTCATATATAGATGACCTAGTCATCGCCAAATGCTTGATAGATGCTAGAGTGTTTGTGCATGCTTTGCCACATATTTCATTTGCTATCTTATTGTGTGAGCATGTTGATTGCATATTTTTTATTATTCGAGGACATCCATTTGTCGCTTTGATTGTTTGGCTCTTTTTATTTTGCCAAATGGATGGACAAGATTGCCTAAGAACTTCCTCTAGCTATCTATGCTTTTCTCGTCTCAAACTCTATTCTTGCTACATCACAAAGTTTGATCAAGTCATATTCGAACCCTCTGGGTGAGGAGCACTCGGAGCCACCGATTCGTCATAGACTTAAACTTCCAAAACGTCTCACTGTATTTCGGTCTGACCGATTCTTTCCATTCGGTCATACCAAGTTCATTGAGTTGATCTAGGTTTTCAATCTCGGTGCAACCAATTTGAGCAATTCGGTCACACCGAGTTGCAGTAACCGCTTGCGATTCTGCATCTCGGTGCCACCGAGTCGTTCCACTCGGTCACACCGACAGGGTCAGGATATAAATACCCACGGGTCAAATTTTGGAAATTTCTCCAAAAACCCTTCGCCCGCGCGTATCCTGCTCTGCTGACTCGAGTCTCCGGATCATCTCCTCGTCGCCAGTGACCTCCAGCCGCTGGTCTCCGCGGCCGTCAACAGGAATCTTGGCCGCCGTTGCCGCCGTAGCGAGTTCACCGCTGAGTTAGGGTATGAACTCGACCCCTATGTGCAATCTTTACCTCCGATTCCTGCACTTAGGTCAATGCCATGATTCTTACCACGTGTGAGATTACTCTATCCAGCAAAAACTTCCTTTAGATTAGTTTTGATTTGAAAATTTAGGGTTAAGTTTCCGCCGAACTCATCTCGGGCCGACCGAGTTGTAGAAATCGGTCTCACCGATTTGGCCTAGGCCATTGCACTTGTAATTTTCGGTCTGACCGAAACTTACGAATCGGTGCGACCGAGTTCAACTCTCAGTGAAACCCTAGCAATCTCGGAGTCACCGAACTGTGTCTCGGTCTGACCGATTCCACTAGTTTAGACTCTTATGTTGCTTCGGTGTCACCGAGTTTAACAAATCGGTAGATCCGAAATGCTTTATGTGGAAAACTAAAACTAAGTTTGTGACTCAATTATTTTGCAAAATCTCTGCACTTTGTGATGCTCGTCCACTCTATCCAAATTACATCTATTCACAGGGTCAGCTTTCAGGGTCAGTTTGTAGTGTCAGCTATGTCAGATCAAAGTGACAGCCAGAAAAAGTCTGAGGAGCAAGTTAGCATGAGTGAGGGCACTAGTCCCTCTGGCAGCTATGATGATGGTAGCAAAAGCACCCCAAGCAACTTGCCCAAAGCAGCTACCAGGACAAGGAGAAAGAGAAACTCAGATTCTGAGGATGAAGATTATGTTGCTGTTGAGGAGGAGGTCAGCTCAAAGAAGAAAGTTGTCAAGAAAGAATTTGGCACTATAGCTTCAACCAAGCCTGGTCTGCACAAGAAAGCTCCTGCCAAGAGAGTGCCCATGTCTAAGGCCAGAGCCTCAACTCTTGAAGCCTCAAAATCAACTGTTGAAGAGGCTGCTGGTGAGGGCAAGAAGAGAAAGGAAGGGGTCAAGAAGACCATGGTCAGAGTGATTGGCAAACCCTCTATGATGAGAGACCCAGCTGAGGATGAAGAAGAAGATGAAGAAGAGGATGCTGCACCAGCACCCAAAGCTCAGAAGCTGATGGGGGATGCCATCAAGTCTGGGGCTGCTCCATCAAAGCCCAAGACTGCCCCCAAAGCTACTGTTCAAGCCTCTAAGACTGCACCAAAGAGAAGCACCGGAAACATACCTGCTGCAGAAAAGAACAAGGCCCCAGTGCCTGAAGTGGAAGAAGAAGAGGAAGCCCAAGTGCTCAGAAAGTTGAAGCCAAAGATCCCTGATCATGATGATAATCATCCAGTGGCTGAAAACATGAAGGAAAGAAAGGATGCAGGTCTCAGATTGTGGAGACAATCAGACCCCTATGCTGCAAGGAGAAAAACTGCTGTGGACTACCGATTTCACACCAAGGAACAGCATGACTTTTATGAGACAATTCTATTGGATAAGAAGCCCATAGTCAGTGACATGAGATGGGTTGATTTGGAATACATTGATGAAAATGAAGACCACTTCCCTGGAGTACATGAGAGCTTCAGACTCAATGAAGTTGACACCTTTGTGGGTCAGAAATTAACCAATTGGAATGATGAGCTTATCATGCAGTTTTATTCAATAGCTCACTTCTACCCAGATGGAAGAATTGTTTGGATGTCTGAGGGTACAAGGTACCAGTCAACTGTTGCAGAATGGGCCAAGCTTATCAATGCCCCTGAAGAGCAAGAGGATGACACTGATGTCTATGCAAAGCGCAAGAAAGATCACAACTCCATGGCCAACATGTACAAGGAGATACCTGACAAGGCCTTGGAAACTCACAAGCTAGGCTCAGTGTACTATCTGTTGTCTGGACTGGCCACCATAAACACCATTTTGAGGCACACCCTGTTGCCCAAATCAGGAGATCACAGGATGATCAGAGGCCACTCCATCAACTTGCTTCAATTGTTCGATGTGCCACAAAAATTCAAGGTGATGAGCTTGATAGTTGAAACCATCAAGAGAACTGCAGCAGACCAAAAGAGATCATGTGGGTATGCTCCACACATTCGGATGCTCATCAACTCCAAGATGGGCAAAGGCATATATCTGTTGGACAAAGCGCACCTTCCCTTGAGGCCTGATTTTGAGGACAATATAGTTGTCATGGATGCTACAGATCCTACTTCAGTAGAGTTTCAAGAGAAGAGAGAAAAAGCAAAAGCAGAAAAGGCAGCCAAGATGCCAAGAGTTGAAGAGGCATCCCAAGTTTTTTCTCAAGTCTAAACAAGATCAACTTAGCTATCTCATTCAAGCTACTTTGAGGATTGAGAAAGGATTGGCCACCCTGACTCAGAATTAAGAGAGTCTTGAGAGAATTTTTGAGACAAAACTTCATGACTTGGATGTCAAGGTGACAGAGATTCAGACTTCTGTGGAGAAGATCCAAGAAGAGCTTGAGGATAGGAGTGACAAGACCACCACTGATGCTTATCAAAGGGTGACCAGAAGACAGAGGTCTGCAGCAGTGCCAATGACAGACACTAGAGCTACAACTTTAGCTCCTGCAGCCACAACTTCAGTTGCCCCTCCAATTGCAACTCCACCAGCTCCTACAACCTCTTCACATGCATTTGTTGCAGGACTCCTCTCCACGCCACCTCCCGAAGATCAAGCTTAGATAGCCGCATAGCACTATGCATTTTCAAGCTTTTTGGTAACTTGTTGCCAAAGGGGGAGAAAGTGTATAGATCATAGGCTTCGAGCGAGAGAGCTTTGCTTCTTTTTGCCTCTTTTGCTACTTATTTGTTTGCCTGCTTGGATGATGATATTCTCTATCTCTCATGTATGATCATTCACTTTGTCTTGGTGATGA
The DNA here is from genome assembly GCA_011799875.1 of Thinopyrum elongatum. Classification (NCBI taxonomy): domain Eukaryota; kingdom Viridiplantae; phylum Streptophyta; class Magnoliopsida; order Poales; family Poaceae; genus Thinopyrum; species Thinopyrum elongatum. Next base: position 537,839,185 of record CM022299.1, read on the forward strand.
GTGTATATTTCATATTCTATCATTTTGAGCGCTCCACCAAGATGTATGTGACATGGAAGAGTAACCCATGATCCTAATCGATTGTGCATTTGCATTCACAAGCAAATTTTTAAATAATGCACAAATTTAGGGGGAGCTCTTGCTTATCACATACTTCTCAAAGCGATGATGTATTTCATTCTTATTATCATTTGTCGAAGCTTTGATCTATATGTTGTCATCAATTACCAAAAAGGGGGAGATTGAAAGTGCAACTAATCCCTGGGTGGTTTTGGTAATTCTTAACAACATATAGCTCATTGAACTAATACTCTTTCAAGATGATCATTTCAGAAAGTTCAATGATTGGCATGGCATGGACTAGAGATGTGGACCCCTCAAAATGCTAAGGACATATATTGGCAAAAGCTCAAGACTCTACATTTTCTTTTTTGTGATCCAAGATCACATTGAGTCCATAGGAAAAGCCAATACTACTAAAAGGGGATGAGGTGTTGCTTAATGGCCTGCTTGCTCAAAATGCTTAGTGATATGCTCCAAAAGCCCTCAACCACTTTCTCATTTCCACATATGTCCTACACCTAAAGTCAAACTCGGCCCCACTGATTTGATCTATCCGGCACCACCGAGTTCACTTGACATAGCCATAGCCAGAAACCCTAATCAATTCGGTCTCACCGATACGGATCTCGGTCTCACCGAGATGGGATTGCAAACTCTCTGTTTCCCTTCATAATGTTTCGGTCTAACCAAAATGAGCGATCGGTCCCACCGAGTTCGCAATGCAAACTCTCTGTTTCCTTTCGTAATGTTTCGGTCTAACCGAAATGAGCGATCGGTCCCACCGAGTTTGCCTGACCAAGTCTCTGTTTGCCTATTACTGAAATCGGTCCCACCGAGTTCATGTGATCGGTCTCACCGAGACCAAGTTATGCCCTAACCCTAGCACATCGGTCCCACCAAAAATCCTAACGTTCACATTTTGAACTGAATCGGTTTGACCGAGTTTCACTATTCGGTCCCACCGAGTTTGGTAAATTGTGTGTAACAGTTAGATTTTGTGTGGAGGCTATAAATACCCCTCCACCCCCTTCTCCATTTGTGAGAGAGCCATCAGAACGTGCCTACACTTCCACTACTCATTTTCTGAGAGAGAACCACCTACTCATGTGTTGAGACCAAGACATTCCAATCCAACCACTAGAATCTTGATCTCTAGCCTTCAAGTTGCTTTCCACTCAAATCATCTTTCCACCATATCCAAATCTGTGAGAGAGAGTTGAGTGTTGGGGAGACTATCATTTGAAGCACAAGAGCAAGGAGTTCGTCATCAACACACCATATATTACCTTTTGGAGAGTGGTGTCTCCTAGATTGGTTAGGTGTTACTTGGGAGCCTCCGTCAAGATATTGGAGTTAAACCAAGGAGTTTGTAAGGGCAGGGAGATCGCCTACTTCGTGAAGATATACCCAAGTGAGGCAAGTCCTTCGTGGGCGATGGCCATGGTGGGATAGACAAGGTTGCTTCTTCATGGACCCTTCGTGGGTGGAGCCCTCCGTGGACTCACGCAACCATTACCCTTCGTGGGTTGAAGTCTATATCAACGTGGATGTACGATAGCACGACCTATCGGAACCATGCCAAAAATCTCCGTGTCCACATTGCGTTTGCTCCCTCCAAACTCCTCCCCTTTACCTTCATATGCAATGATTTACATTCCGCTGCTATACTCTTAGAATTGCATGTGTAGGTTGATTGCTTGACTTGTGCTAAGTTGCTAAAATCTGCCAAGACTTAAAATTGGGAAAAGGCTAGACTTTTATTTGGTCAAGTAGTCTAATAACCCCCCCCCCTCTAGACATACTTTTGATCCTACACACTCCCGATAACGATGCTGTCGTGCAACACCTCAAGTGTGAACCTCGAGGGTGATTCCTCCTAAATTCACCTTGACGACTACATTAGGTGGGATCCATCGAGGGTGATTCCTCAGGTTTCCCCTTGGTGTTTGGACACATGGTTACTTTGACTTATCATAGAACCATGATGACATCGGGTCGGCCCTGAGGGGTTCCCGCGAGTGATGTGGAGTCGGGTTGACCTGGAGGGTACCCGAGAGATAAATATGAGGTGTGGTCGGGCATTCTTAGCCCTTTCCGCAAGTCCTCGAGACGGGGCGACGGGGTCACATCGATCATGAGTCTCTGCTCATTACTGCACACCCCCCAATACACTAACGATTTGGATATTTGATCCGAGTGGGCCTTTGGCCCGATAGCACTAACCATCACGCGGGAAAAGTTATGGGCACTCTGCATCGTGGCATCAGCCAAAAGCTCTGTCAGACATCCAGTTCAGCATTGCGGCATGGTTGGATCGTGCTGGCCATCCGAGGCGGTGCTGGTATCCACCCTGCTCGCAACGACCCGGAGTGCAACGGGCGATGGGCCCAAGTCCCCGGAGTGCTTAGGATGTAGACCGACGGGGACCTCTCTGCTGAGCTTTAGGTAGGGCTGCGGTGTGTCGTTTGGCCGAGGCCGGGCTTGACCCAGAAAAGTGTGTCCGGCCGGAGTTAATCGAGCGTGGTGGGTAAGTTGGTGCACCCCTGCAGGGAAGAACTAATCTATGCATAGCCGGATCCTCGGTAACGGACGCTCGTAGTTGTATCCCGATCAATACAACTAGAACTGGATACTTGTGATGAGATATGGATATTAGGGCTCTGGGATTGCTTTCTCGCAGGGAGTCGAGAAAGGATCTCTGGGCGAGGTTGATACTTATTACTACTACTACTTTATGCTGTACTAATCTACACTCTTCTAATGCTGCAAGACCGCCGAAGATGCTAGTCTTCGATAGGACTAGGCCTTCTCTCTACTCTGGCATTTCTGCAGCCCAGTCCACATATATAGCCTTTCTTTGATAATGTTGCCTATGTAGTGTAGATCCTTGCTTGCTGAGTACTTCAGATGAGTACTCACGGTTTCTTTGCTTCCTCTTTTTCCCATATTCATTTGATGCGAACAGATGACGGAGCCTCGGAGCCAGCTGCCCCTGTCGACGATCACTACTACTACCCCGAAGATGGCTACTTCTACGAGTTGGCTGACGACCAGGAGTAGGTTCGGAGGGTCCCAGGCTGGAGGCCTGCGCCTTTTTGATCGTAGCTTTTGTTTTGCACCGCCTTCTTAAAGGCTTATCTGTTTCTCTTTTATATCTGTACTCAGATATCTAACGCTTTCGCTGATGCTTGATGACATCAAGCTTATGTATTCAAGCCCTCGAGGCCCTGGCTTGTAATATAAAGCTTGTATGACTTTATTTATGTTTTAGAGTTGTGTTGTGATTCCTTCAAGTGAGTTCTTAGGCTTGATCATGTGCATTTGCGTGTATGATTAGTGCACAATTAAGTCGGGGGCGTCACAATATAGTCTTCTACGATTGCTAACACTCACCGCATACACATGAGCAAAAAGTTTCAACCGGACACATAGAAAGATAGGGGCTTATAGTTTCGCCTCCCAACATGCTCACCTCAAGGGTGATGTCAACAATAATAACTCATGCTACTCATATCCAACTGGATATATGTGCCTAGATCTTTCCTCACCACATGATGCTTGCCAAAATAGAAAATAAAAAGGAATAGAGAGAAATACTTTGACTCTTGCATAAAAGTAAATACATAAAAGTAAAAGATAGGCCCATCGCAGTGGGAAGTAGAGGTTGCCATGCGCTTTTTGTTTGTATGCTCAATCTCTTAGTGCAAAAGAACGTCACGTTATATTGCCTCTTATGATAGCAACCTTTATTATGCAGTTTGTCCCTTTGATTCTTTGCCATCACAAGTTCGTACAACGCTCAATTTTCTCTTACACTAAATGATCCAAGACTTTTAGAAGCAATTTTTATTGCCCTTTTTGCACCGATGACAACTTACTTGCAGGATCTTACTCAATCCATAGGTAGGTATGGTGGACTCTCAAAACAAGATTTGGGTTTAAGGGTTTTGGATGCACAAGTAGTATCTCTACTTAGTGCGGAATTTTTGGCTAGCAAAGATGGGGGGCAAGCACCACATGTTAAAGGATCTATGACAATATAACTTCTATGTGAATATGAACAAACATAAATCATTACGTTGTCTTCCTTGTCCAACGTCAACAATTTTGGCATATAATATTTTGATGGGGGCTCACAATCACAAAAGATGTCCAGGATAGTGTATTTACATGTGAATCTTCTCTTCCCTTATTAATTCTTTCATGAATTGCATTATTGACCAATACTATGTTTGTAAATCTCCAATAAAATTTTCTACTTATACTCTTCCTTATGTGATGTCATTACTTACCATAAGATTAGCATATGATTATTTTTTATTTATTTCTTTTCTTTTATCGAACATGAAAACAAAGAGAATAAAACTTCAAACTAAACTTTATTATATATAACTTGCACACGATCACAAGGATAGGACACTAAGCAAACTCTCGAAAAGAAAGGATCGAACTAAATTTTTATTCATCTAAAGCAAAAGATAACTATGGATCGAATTAAGATAAGTAAAGGCAAAAGATAGTGGGGGTGATACGATACCGGGGCACCTCCCCCAAGCTTGGCACAAGCCAAGGGGAGTGCCCATACCTGATACTCAATTTTCCTTTGGTGATGAAGAAGGAGGCGGTGGTGATGAAGTAGTAGCAATCTTATCCTCAGGTTACGCTTGAGGATGAAGTTTTCTTCCTTTAAGTCATTGATCTCCTGCTCGAGCTGTAATATCTTTTTGCATAATTCTTGCTTGTTTTCCAGCAAAAGACGAAAAGCGATAAACTGAATCTTAGGCTTCTTTGCTTTATTGGGGAGACTTGACTTCTTGAATTCCATATGCATGTCCCTAGGTTGGGGCAATTGAACTTCATCTTCGTCCGAGCTTGTCTCCTCCTCCCCTTTAGGATCATAGTCTTCTTCTTCCTCCGAAGTCCAGCTATAGTGCTCCACATCCCCATATACCTTCGGGTTTGCGATAAAATCAGCAACATAGCTCTCACCCTCCGAGTCTTGGGATGACATATTCTCAGATCTGTCAGGAAAACAGCGAGAAAAGAAAATAGAAGATTTCTCCGCGATATGGTGGTCTATAGGTTCGGGGGGGGGGGGGTATATAATTTTTTTTATATCTTGGGAAACAAGCAAACGGAAGAAAAACGGACTCCGGAAGGTACCCGAGGTGGGCACAAGACACCAGGGCACGCCTGACTACCAGGGTTACCTTCCTGTCTGTTTCTTATTTTCCTAATTTTTGATATATTCCAAAACTAACAAAAAATATTTTTGCGGATTTTTCGGAGTCCGTTTACTTACCGTATCACGTACCTCCTCTTTTTCATGATTCTAGAGTGTTCCGGAAGGTTTCCTTTATGTGTTCTTCCGGTGTCATAGTTTGGATAATATTACTTTCAACGTTAATGGGCGTACCTGAGATATAATGTTTTATTCTTTGCCCGTTGACAACCTTCGGGTTGGTACCTTCGGCATTATTTATTTTGACGGCTCCAGATCGATAAACCTCCTTGATAACATAGGGTCCTTCCCATTTGGAGAGGAGCTTTCCTACAAAGAATCTGAAACGAGAGTTGTACAAAATAACATATTCTCCAACTTTGAACTCACGCTTTTGGATTCTTTTGTCATGCCATCTTTTAACTTTTTCTTGAAATAACTTGGCATTTTCATAAGATTGGGTTCTCCATTCATCTAGTGAGCTAATATCAAATAACCTCTTTTCACCGGCAAGTTTGAAATCATAGTTGAGTTCTTTAATTGCCCAATACGCTTTATGTTCTAACTCAAGAGGCAAATGACAAGCTTTTCCATAGACCATTTTATAAGGAGACATACCCATAGGATTTTTATATGCTGTTCTATAAGCCCAAAGTGCATCATCTAATTTCTTAGACCAATTCTTTCGGGACCTATTCACAGTTTTTTGTAATATTAATTTTATTTCTCTATTGCTAAGTTCAACTTGACCACTAGACTGAGGATGATAGGGTGATGCAATTCTATGGTTAACATCATACTTAGCAAGCATTTTACGGAAAGCACCATGAATAAAATGTGAACCACCATCAGTCATTAAATATCTAGGGACTCCAAACCTTGGGAAAATAACTTCCTTAAGCATTTTAATAGAGGTGTTGTGATCAGAACTACTAGTTGGAATAGCTTCTACCCACTTAGTGACATAATCAACAACAACCAGAATATGAGTATACCCATTAGAGGAAGGAAAAGGTCCCATGTAATCAAATCCCCAAACATCAAATGGTTCAACAGCAAGTGAATAATTCATAGGCATTTCTTGACGCTTACCAATATTACCAATTCTTTGACATTCATCACAAGATAAAACAAACTTACGGGCATCCTTGAAGAGAGTAGGCCAATAAAAACCAGATTGCAGTACCTTGTGAGCAGTTCTATCTCCCGCATGATGCCCTCCATAAGCTTCGGAGTGACATTTTCGTAGGATTTGTCCCTGTTCATGCTCAGGTACACAACGTCTAATAATACCATCTACTCCTTCTTTATAAAGATGTGGGTCATCCCAAAAGAAATGTCTTAAATCATAGAAGAATTTTTTCTTTTGTTGGTATGTGAAGCTAGGCGGTATGTATTTAGCAACAATGTAATTAGCATAGTCAGCATACCAAGGAGAGTTATGAGAAACATTTATTACAGCTAATTGTTCATCAGGAAAACTATCATTAATAGGTTGTGGGTCATCAAGAATATTTTCTAACCTAGACAAGTTATCAGCAACGGGGTTCTCAGCTCCTTTTCTATCAGTGATATGTAAGTCAAATTCTTGTAGCAAAAGAACCCACCTAATAAGTCAAGGTTTAGCATCTTTCTTTTCCATAAGATATTTTATAGCAGCATGATCAGTGTGAACAGTAACTTTAGAATCAACAATGTAAGATCTAAATTTGTCACAAGCAAACACAACTGCTAAGAATTCCTTTTCAGTAGTAGCATAATTGCGTTGAGCACTGTCTAGAGTATTACTAGCATAATGAATAACATTTAACTTCTTATCAACTCTTTGTCCTAGAATAGCACCAACAGCATAATCACTAGCGTCACACATAATCTCAAAGGGCAAGTTCCAATCAGGTGGTTGAACAATAGGTGCAGAAATTAAGGCTTTCTTAAGTGTTTCAAAGGCTATTACACAATCATCATCAAAAACAAATGGAACATCCTTTTGCAAAAGATTTGTAAGAGGCCTAGAAATTTTAGAGAAGTCTTTAATAAATCTCCTATAGAAACCAGCATGACCGAGGAAACTACGAATACCTTTGATATCTTTAGGACATGGCATTTTCTTGATTGCATCAACTTTAGCTTCATCCACCTCGATACCTCGTTCAGAAATTTTATGTCCCAAGACAATACCTTCATTAACCATAAAGTGGCACTTCTCCCAATTCAAGACAAGATTAGTTTGCTCGCATCTCTGCAAAACTCGATCAAGGTTGCTTAAGCAATCATCAAAAGAAGTTTCGTAAACGGAAAAATCATCCATGAAAACCTCAACAATCTTTTCACAAAAATCAGAGAATATAGCAGTCATACATCTTTGAAAAGTAGCAGGTGCATTACATAAACCAAAAGGCATACGTCTATAAGCATAAGTTTCGAAAGGACAAGTGAAGGTGGTTTTCTCTTGATCAGGTTGTGACACAGGTATTTGAGAAAATCCAGAGTATCCATCAAGGAAACAAAAGTGTGTGTGTTTAGATAGTCTGTCAAGCATTTGATCAATAAAAGGTAGATGGTAGTGATCCTTTCTAGTAGCTTTAACTATTTTTCTAAAATCAATTACCATTCTATAGCCAGTGACAATTCTTTGTGGAATAAGTTCATTTTTATCATTAGGAACAACAGTAATACCTCCCTTCTTAGGGACACAATGAACGGGGCTTACCCATGTACTATCAGTTATAGGATAGATTATACCTGCTTCCAGAAGCTTCAATATTTCAGTTCTTACCACTTCTTTCATTTTGGGATTCAACCATCGTTGGTGATCAACGACGGGTTTAGCATCAGGTTCCATATTATTTTTATGCTGATAGAGAGTGGGACTAATGCCCTTTAAATCATCCAGAGTATATCCAATAGCAACTCAGTGCTTCTTCAGAACCTTCAATAATCTTTCTTCTTCATGTTCTGAAAGGTTAGCACTAATAATAACAGGATATATCTTTTTCTCATCAAGATAGGCATATTTCAAAGTGTCTGGTAATTGTTTTAATTCAAACACAGGATCACCTTTAGGTGGAGGAGGACCTCCTAGAGTTTCAATAGGCAAATTGTGTTTAAGTAGAGGTCGTTGTTCAAAGAAATTTTTATCTATTTCATTTCTTTCATGCATATGCATATCATTTTCATGGTCTAGCAAATATTGTTCTAGTGGATCAGTAGGAGGCACAGCAATAGAAGCAAGACCAATTATTTCATCCTTACTAGGCAATTCTTTCTTATGATGTTTTATACTAAACTTAGAAAAATTAAACTCATGAGACTCATCACCAAAACTAACACCGACGATTTGTTTCTCACAATCTATTTTAGCATTAACGGTGTTCAAGAAAGGTCTACCAAAGATAATAGGATAAAATTCATCTTGTGGGGAACCAAGAACGAGAAAATCAGTAGGATATTTTATTTTCCCACACAAGACTTCAACATCTCTAACAATCCCAAGTGGTGTGATGGTGTCTCTATTAGCAAGTTTAATAGTAACATCTATGTCTTCTATTTCAGCTGGTGCTATATCATTCATAATCTCTTGATATAAGGTAAAAGGAATAGCACTCACGCTAGCACCTATGTCACATAGACCATGATAACAGTGATCTCCTATTTTAACTGAGACAACAGGCATGCCAACAACAGGTCTATGTTTATCTTTTTCACCAGGTTTGGCAATTCTAGCAGCTTCATCACAGAAGTAGATAACATGCCCATCTAAATTTTCTACCAGGAGATCTTTAACCATAGCAACACTGGGTTCTACTTTGATTTGTTCAGCAGGCTTGTGTGCTCTAATATAACTCTTATTGACCACAGTTGAAACTTTAGCATGCTCCTTTATCTTAACAGGGAAAGGTGGTTTTTCAATATAAGCAGTAGGAACAACTGGATCAACATTGTAAATAATAGTTTCATCTTTAGCTATTACCGGTTCTTTAATTTCTTCTTTAATAGGTGGGTGATATTTAAACCACTTCTCCTTAGGGAGATCAACATGAGTAGCAAATGATTCACAAAAGGAGGCTACTATCTCAGAGTCAAGTCCATATATAGTGCTAAACTTTTGAAAAGCATCGGTGTTCATAAATGATTTAACACAATCATACTTAAGCTTAATACCTGACTCTTTACCTTTGTCGAGTTCCCAATCTTCAGAGTTGCGTTTAATTCTTCCTAAAAGATCCCACCCGAATTCAATAGTATTCTTCAAAAAGGAACCAGTACAAGAAGTATCAAGCATGGATTGATCATCACGAGAAAGCCGAGCATAAAAATTTTGAATAATAATTTCTCTTGAGAGCTCATGATTGGGGCATGAATATAACATTGACTTATGCCTCCCCCAAGCTAGAGCGATACTTTCTCCTTCACGAGGCCAAAAATTATATATATAATTCCGATCACGATGAACTAGATGCATAGGATAATTTTTTTGGTGAAATTCCAATTTCAATCGATTCCAAGTCCAAGATCCAATATCATCGCATAGCCTATACCATGCCAATGCTTTTCCCTCAAAGATAAAGGGAAAACCTTCTTCTTAGCTTCATCTTCGGGTAAACCTGCAAGCTTAAATAATCCACAAATTTCATCCACATATATTAAATGCATATCAGGATGTTCAGTTCCATCCCCTGCATAAGGATTAGCTAGCAGTTGTTCTATCATACCCGAAGGAATTTCATAACCGATATTTTCAATAGGTGCAGTAGGTTGAGGGGTAACTAATTGTGGTTCTGGCCGAGGTGAAGATACCGCGAACAAACCCCTCAAAGGATTGTTCTCCATAGTAACAAGTGACAATAAATTTCAGCACGTAGTAATAATTTTTCCTTACTGATTTCCACTTACCAAGATCGCTTCACTCCCCGGCAACGGCGCCAGAAAAGAACCTTGATGACCCACAAGTATAGGGGATCAATCTTAGTCCTTTCAATAAGTAAGAGTGTCGAACCCAACGAGGAGCAGAAGAAAATGACAAGTAGTTTTAAGCAAGGTATTCTCTGCAAGCACTGAAATAATAAGTAACGAGTAGTTTGATAGCAAGATAATTTGTAACTAGCAAGTAATGGTAATGGTAACAAAAGTGCAGCAAGGTAGCCCAATCCTTTTGAGGCAAAGGACAGGCCAAAACGGTCTCTTATAATAAGCAAAGTGTTCTTGAGGGTACACAGGAATTTCATCTAGTCACTTTCATCATGTTGGTTTGATTTGTGTTCGCTACTTTGATAATTTGATATTCGGGTGGACCGGTGCTTAGGTGCTGTTCTTAGTTGAACAAACCTCCTACTTATGATTAACCCCCTCGCAAGCATCCGCAACTATGAGAAAAGTATTAAGAATAAATCTAACCATAGCATTAAACTTTTGGATCCAAATCAGTCCCTTACGGAATAGCGCATAAATTAGGGTTTAAGCTTCTGTCACTCTCGCAACCCATCATCTAATAACTACTCCACAATGCATTCCCTTAGGCCCTAATAAGGTGAAGTGCCATGTAGTCGATGTTCACATGACACCACTAAGGGAATCACAACATACATATCATCAAAATATCGAACACTTATCAAGTTCACATGATTACTTGCAACAAGATTTCTCCCGTGACCTCAAGAACAAAAGTAACTACTCACAAATGATAATAATGCTCAAGATCAGAGGGATATTAAATAGCATAATGGATCTGAACATATAATCTTCCACCAAATAAACCATATAGTAATCAACTACAAGATGTAATCAACACTACTAGTCACCCACAAGCATCGATCTAAGGTTCCGATACAAAGATTGAACACAAGAGATGAACTAGGGTTTGAGAGGGGATGGTGCTGTTGAAGATGTTAATGGAGATTGCCCTCCCCAAGATGGGAGAGTTGTTGGTGAAGATGATGACGATGATTTCCCCCTCCGGGAGGGAAGTTCCCCCGGCAGAATGGCTCCGCCGGAGGGCAAAAGTGCTCCTGCCCAAGTTTTGCCTCGAGACGGCAGCGCTTCATCCCGAAAGTCTTCTCTTGATTTTTTCTAGGTCAAAATGACTTATATACCAGAAGATGGGCACCGGAGGTGGGCTGAGGGGAGCACAACCCATCAGGGCGCGCCTGGGCTCCCTGGCGCGCCCAGGTGGGTTGTGCCCACCTGGTGGGCTCCCTCTGGTAGTTATTGGCTCCAATAATTCTTATATATTCCATAAAAATTCTCCGTGAAGTTTCAGCTCATTTGGAGTTGTGCAGAATAGGTGGCCTGACGTAGCTTTTTCAGGTCCAGAATTCCAGCTGCCAGTATTCTCCCTCTTTGTGTGAACCTTGCATATTATGAGAGAAAACGCATTTGAATTACTCCAAAAAGCATTATTATATCTAAAAACAATATAAATAACAGTAGGAAAACATGATGCAAAATGGGGAGCGGCAGCGGGTGGTGGAGCTCGAGCTCCCCCCGCACGGTCCTGACCCTGCGCCCACGTCCACTAGGAGGATGGACGTGGTTGTCGGCGGTGGCAGCAGACGATGGTGATGGGTGCTTGCCGCAGCGCCGGCTATAGGTGGTGGACCTCGGCGGCAGTGGGTCGCAGCGACACGCGGACTAGCTGCAGGTCGAGACCGCCCCCTGCTGCAAGTCGAGGTCAGAGGGAGGCGATGGTTGGCCGGGAGACGAGCGGGATGGGGTGGGGAGGCTGTAGTTGGCCGGAGGGCGTGAGCGGCGGGAGGGGAAGTGGTGGTTAGCCGCAGTTCTGTTGTCAGGGCCCAGCGGCGGCGCGAGTGGAGGTAGGGGCCCAGCGGCGGCGTGTTTAGAAGTCGGGCCTCGACGGCGGCGTGGTTGAAGATTAGGCCTGGCGGTGGCACCGGTGGTGGTAGGGGCCAGCGGCGGCGCAGTTGGAGGTAGGGGCAGCCGATGGCGCGATTGGAGGAGGGCGGCGGCCTGTGGGGTGGGCCGGTGGGAAACGTGGGTGTTGGGGTGGCTGGCGGCGGGAGGCGCGTCAGGGTCGGGGGCAGCGATGGGGCTGGGGTGGTCGGCGGTGAGAGGTGCGCCGGCACCAGGGGGCGGCGGAGGTTGTGGAGGGGGCGGGGAAGGTGGGGATCGGGTGGGGGATGGGCTGGGGGAGTGGTCGGGGTGGGTGTTTTTTTCTTTTTCTTTCCACGGTTTCTGAGTTCGGGAAGATCCCTTCGCCCCTATATATGGCGTTGTGATCAGAATAGTCAGAATAACTATTCTGACCCCTCTCCGACCGAACCGCCGACCGGCCCCATCTACCCCAGCGCGCCGCCGCCTTCCCCCTCTCCCTGAGCGCCACCGCCGGCCCCTCCTCCAGCGCGTCAATGAGCGCCCCATCTACCCCCACTACTGCTGCCGCCTGTCCCATTCCCTCACCTTGGGACAGCGCCCTGGACGGCGCAACTCCGGCAGCACCATTGTGGTGGAGGCGTGCCGCCGTCTTCGAGATGCTCCATCGGCTTCTCTGCCTCCTCCTCCTGGTATACACGAACTCCAGTTCGTCGAGAGGCTCCTTGGAGGTTCAAAACATTTCACTTCACCATTTTATGTTTTTTTAGTTCATCTTATAAAAAGCAGAAAAAACTATCTGTCATTTTCATCATTCATGCAAGTTCAGGTATACATGCTGCACAAGTTCAAAAATCAGAAGAAACAAAGCTCAAACCAAGTTTGAAAATTGTTTCCTTAATAAATTAGTTGGTTTTGGTTAATTTGTTGTTATGGACAGTACAAATGCACATTGTTGTGTAGTACATGTGTGTATTGTGATTGTAATTGTGATTTGGAGTTCAAAAAAAGATAACAAAAGGGTACATAAAAGAACCCAAAACATTCGGTAGTTCTGGAAGCCCAACTTTCAGATCAACATGTTTTCTATCATCAGCACATTAAGAACCCCAGAAACGGTTCAATGTGTGTGTTGAAAAAATAGGCTGACTATATACAAAAATTGATTATGTCGCTACTTGTCGTGCTCTGTTCCATCTCCTGAACTACTGATGATGCATCAACTCTCTCATCATGTGGTGTTCTTATTCATCTAGAGATTTCTGCTCATATTGACTGTTTGTACTGCATGTATGTATGAGTTCAATGTTTTGAGATTGCTCTGTTTAGATTATTTCCAACTCTGAAGCTTGACATGCATATTTGGAGATGGGATTTTTAGGTACTAGTTTGGAATTGTATCTAACCCATACTAAAAATGTTTCAGCAGCTCGACGAATAGCTCGATTTCACTAGTGCCTGTTTTGCTGTCGATCCCGTCCTCGGCGTACACGAGCGTGAGCACCCCGTATCCGGTGGCGAGATGTAGGCCACCCGTGATCCCTGCTTCCCGTCATCACCTCCACCTCGTGTGAGTTCACTGTCGAGGACAAGCATGGCCACCTACAGTTCCCGGTGGTCGCCTTGGCCACCCTCGGCCACGAGCTCGTCCACCATGGTTACTGGCAGCCGTCCAAGTGGAGCGCGGACATCAGTCCAAGTAGAATCACGGCCACCATCTTCACCAAGCGCTGCACAGCCGTCCAAGTCGAGCACATACAACAGTCCAAGGTGATGCATGATCACTGATGGATTCTACATCTTTTTATTAGTTTGAATTCTGCAAGTCTCAATTCTATGGAAGCTTGCCGGCGATGCGGCCAACATGCTTTCGGCAATAGCGGCACCACAAACAGCATTGGCAGCTAGCACACACACTGCATGCTCGACTGCTGCACACTGCCGCCATGGACGTAAACTGCACATAATTTTTTAGCAGTTTGGCAAAATAGAAGTTTGATATCAGTTCAACCTTGAGAGGTAGTAAGTGCGGAGCAGAAAAATTGTAGCAGTTCAGCAAATAAGTTTACATGTACATACGCTTCAGCAATCAGTAGAAGGCCACTTGATTTACTGTCTAATCTTGGAGATAAGTCCAATATCCTAAGTTTGCGATGGCAGGTCACTCATCTGAAGGGTCCATGACATATGTTTCAGAAGATCAGTACCATCATTACAAACAGATCAGTACCATCATTACAAAAAGGTAAGAACTAATTGTGCATGAAAAGAGCTGTTATCTCTGAAATTCTGGAAGAGTTCAGACAGACTGCGGCTTAATGAAGTCCGTCAGGTTCTTTGATTTTATACATAAGCAAATCCTTGGATCTCGGGAAGATATAAAGCGTATGCACAAGATGGATTTGGGATGCATACAGATTCTCATTTCTTGTCCTCAGCTTATATCCTGGTATGTACTAGTAGTGTACAAGTGTATGCAACTAAAGAATACCGTAATTCCTTTTTGAATAATTCTGATTCTTGGTACCACATTGTGTAGATGGAATAGGACAGACAAACCCTGAGGGCATGGACTACTACAACAATTTGATAGACGAGCTGATACTACATTGGTATATAAATTGTTACTGTTCTATCCAATTTTGTTGATGTGAGATTGAATTGTACAAATAATATTGGTCTCTCAAATATTGGCTAATCCAATTACTTGTTCTGTCATTTTGCTACGAATACAGCCTCACCCAGCACCTCCCCCAGCGAGTTGCCACCCAGCCCCTTCCTCCACGGCTCACCTCCTCTGCCTCCACCCCCGAGGTCCTCCGCTGCAAGTCCACGTCGAAGCGCCGTCTTCCGCAGTGGAGCGGATGACCAGGGACACGAGTCCCTGCTGGAGCGCTCCTCCTCAACCAGCAGTAGGTGCCTCCTCTCTCTCTCAACCGGCAGCAAGTTCCCTTCCCCCGTACATTTTTTTCTAGATCGTGTGCTCCTCCATAATCAAACCTGACGCTCCCTTCGTGGTGCACTTGTGCTCTACAAATGTTTGTCTTAATGCCTAAAGTGGAGAAGAACATGTTTCCGATGTCAAACATCAGTAGATTACTAGTGGGTCACTATTTATTCTTTCCTCAGTTCATAGAGAAAAATGGTTGCATCGGCGTCGTGGCCCATCCAAAAAATGTTTGGATGCGCGTCGTCGCCCATCCAAAATCGCAGTGCCTATCGAGCTGCTTTGTCCTAAAGCTTGCATCGATAGTTAACCCAGTACTATTACTGTTGCCTATTATTATGCTAATGTTGTATTGTTGCTCTTGCTTATTAAATCCTGCATCGATAGTTAATCTTGAACTGGATGTGCTATTCTATGTTAGGTGAATGAAGCCTCAGGGCTAGGGGCCACCTGCTCTACAGAATACAAGTGTTCGCAGTTTGCTCACTAGAATGTTGAATGAGACTACATCATTATTACTCAAAAAATTCATTTTGTATTTGTTCAGAATTGTTCTTTGTGTCCGTGGCAAAAAATGTTTTTTTTGGTTAATGCAAACCTCCCATGGAAGCACTAAAACGCGCTACCTGTTGAACTGATACTGAAGACAAGGAGCAGGACCAAGTGTGCTGGAAGTTTTTTTGTGCCCATGTGCGGAAGCACTTTATTTTTCTGATAATTATTATTGTGTTCATGTGGGTGCTTGAAAAGTTCTGTACAAGAATAGGGCGATGATTTTTGTGCTGAGGTCGGTGCTATTGGAAATATGATTCATGTACATGTATTATGTGTGGAAAAAATTTCTGTCAGATGAAAGGAAAAATAGTTTAATTAAAAATATTGATCAGTACGAGTTAAAAACGGTGGTCCGTTCGGAATAAAAGAAATGACAGAAATTCAAATTGTAAAAGTTCAAGCAAAAAAAAAACCCATGCAATTCAGATGGTAAAAGTACAAGTCGTAAAATGAGAGAAGTCCAGAACATTGTTGTAAAAAAAAAATTAGTTCAAAAAAAATAGAATCAAACAAAATGTTTTCTTTTTGAAAAAAATTTCATTCAGTTCGATGATATAAACCATGCAAGTAGAGGGACGACGATACAGTAAACCGTTGAAAACTTACGACGAAAATATTACCCAAAAAACAGAGCAAAGTCTAGTTAGTGAAAACACGCTTAGTACAAACCCATGCGAACATTAGTATAAGTTCTTTTTGTTCAGAACCATTCAAAATTACTCTAAAAAAATAGCTCAGTACAAACACACATATATATCAGTACGAGTACTCTGTTTTTCAGACGGAAAAACAACAGGATATGTCTTGCCGTATTCAAATTTACTTTTAAACGGTTGCGAATTTGAGAAAATGTTCAACATGACTAAGTTTCGCATTTTCGATAGTTTTCCAATGATATATTATTTGCCCCATTTCGATAAACTTTTTAACAAAATCGCGTTCAAAACCAACTTTCACCGTATTTGAATTCGTATTTAAACTGTAAGAAATTAGAAAAAACATTCTATACGCAAAACTTGCGCATTTTCCATAGCTTTCCAACGCCGTATCATTTGTGTCAATCCGACAAACCATTTGCAAAAAATCAAAAAAATACGTTTCACCCAGAATTTCACCGTTTTTCAAATTACTTTTAAATCATATAAAATTTGAAAAAACATTGTATACATGGAAGATGCAGATTTTCACAAGCTTTCCAACGCCATCTCATTTGCTCAATTCCGACAAGCCGTTTGAAAATTAACTCCAAAATACGATTCATATTTTTTATTTTTTTAAAATGATTTTTTCAAAACTGCTATTAAACCATATTTTTTTTGCAAAAACAAATTATATGATTGTAATGTAGATGTCAAGAGCTTTCCAATGATATATTACAAGCCCCGTTTTGACCAAAAAAATTACAAAAAAAAAATTGAACCAAAGAATACGATTTTCAACGGAAATGAAAAGCATCAGTTCAACCGCT
This sequence comes from Thinopyrum elongatum, assembly GCA_011799875.1. Taxonomy (NCBI): domain Eukaryota; kingdom Viridiplantae; phylum Streptophyta; class Magnoliopsida; order Poales; family Poaceae; genus Thinopyrum; species Thinopyrum elongatum. Next base: position 537,856,264 of record CM022299.1, read on the forward strand.
CGAATTCATCAGTTCAACAATAGTAACAGAATAATATTCTGTTACGCGAAACAGAATAGCACAGATGTGTGTGTGTGTATATATATATAAACACTATTCTGATCACGGGATCAGAATAATATTCTGATAACTACCTGACCTGTCCCAGCAGCAGTAGTTGAACTTCCCACATTGCTAGGTTGAACTTCCGCAAACATTGCCCAAGTGGGGCTTGCGATATACCGTTGAAAAGCTATGGATACGAGTAGCATGACCCAAGTCAAATTTTCGGCAAAATCTAAGTGGTTTAAGAGCAGTTTTGAAAACCGTTTTTTCTTCGTACAAAAACGTGAATCGTATTTTCGATTGCATTTCTAAACCGTTTATCGGAATGAGGCAAATAATATGGCATTGGAAAGCTGCTGCAAATCCGCTCCTTCCACATGTAGAAAGTTTTCTCTAATTCTCTATGATTAAAGAGTAATTTAGAAAATCGTAGAATTTCGCAAACCGAACAACCGAGTTCGTATTTTCGATGTCATTTCTAAACGGCTAATTCAATGGAGGCAAATGATATGGCGTTGGAAAGCTTATGAAAATGCGCATCTTTTTCGTGTGCAAAGTTTTTTCTAATTTTGAACGGTTCAAGAGTAATTTAGAAAACCGTCCAAGTTCCACCGAGTTTGTTTTTTTGAATTAATTTTTTAGCCATACGTCGGAATGTAGTAATTTTTGCAAACTTTGTCGGAATGAGGAAAGTAATATACCGTTGAATAGCTATCGAAAATGCAAAACTTTTTCGTATATAAAGTTTTCTCTAATTCCCAGCCATTTTCATGTAATTTTGAAAATGGCGAGATCATGATTTCTGCCTTCATCGAGAATGGAAATGCACTGCGTGAAGTAGTTGAAGTTCTGGGGCATGTCTGTTTGAACTTCACTCTATTTTTGACGTGTTGTTTTTTGCCCGTAACTCGCAAACCACTTTCCAGAATCTAGCTAATGATATACCGATGGAAAGCTGTTGAAAACACGCAACTTTCACGTGTTGATCATAAAAATGTGTTTTAAACGGTATACATGAAAATTTTAATGCCCGCGACGGTTCAAACGAATTTTTTGAATACATAAAAACGTGTTTTAAATGGTATACATGAAAATTTTAAACCGTTCATCGGAATGTAGCATATAATATACGGTTGGAAAGCTTCTGAATAGGAGCAACTTTTTTATGTAGACAGGTGTTACAAATTCGTTGCCATTTGAGAGTAGTTTTAAAAATGGCAAACACGATGTTGTTTTTGCCTCTCTTTTTTAACATGCATGTGAAGGTTGAAGTCTCGTAATATAATTTTTGAACCGTGCAGGGTGGAGCACGTGAACTTCTTGCAATAAACCTTTTAGTCTTTTAGTTTTGCATTCTTTTATTCTCATCTTAAACGCATTCCGTATAGTAGTTGAACTGCTCGCTGTTTTCATACTGAACTTCGGCCACGTATTTTTTGTTTGTAATTCCTCACCCGTTCCTCGGAGTTCCACAAATGATAAATCATTAGAAACTTGTTGAATAACTTTTTTAATACACTTAAACTTTTCTTTTCGGACAACATACACCAATTTATTTTAACCATTTATTTTTCGAATATAGCATACAATATATCCCTTAGAAAGTTGTTGAATAGAAAAGAACTTTGTTCATGTAGAGTATTTTTGTTCTAAATTTGTAATGGATTGAGAGAATTATTTTAAAACATGGGACACAACATCTTTTTTGTGTTTTTTGAACATGTAAACACAAGCTGAACCTCTCTAACAAGAATTTTTGAACTTCCGAGGGAAGAGCACTTGAACTTCTAGCAACAAAACTCTTAGACTTCGCCTTTTTACTCTTTTTTCTCGTATGAAACACACACCATGCAGTACGTGAACTTCTGGCTGTTATCACTTCGAACTTCTCTCTGTTTCACTTTAGTAACCGGAAAAAACTGGGTTTTCAAATAAATATCAAACTGCTCTGCTTTTAAAAAAATGAACTTCTTGGTTTTATTATTTAGTAAAGAGAAAAAACTGAGTTTTTAATATGCACTCAACTACTCCGTTTTTAAAATTGAACTTCGTGGTTTTAATCTTTAGTATCGGGGAAATGAAGTTTTCACAAATTCGGTGCCATATGATAGCAATTTTAAAAATGTCAAAAACAACGTCATTTTTGCCTTTTTTGACATGTAATGGAAGGTCGGATGTCTCGCAATATAAGTTTCGAACCATGATGGGAGGAGCACGTTAACTTCTTGCAACAAAATTTTTAGGCTTTTAGTTTTTTATTCGTTTTATTCTCATCTAAAACGCATTCCGTGTAGTAGTTGAACTTCCCGCTGTTTTCACTTTGAACTTCTATCACTTATTTTTGTTCGTAATTTCTCACCCGTTCGTCGGAGTTTGCACGAATGATATACCTTTTAAAATCCCATTGATAAGATTCAACTTTTTTCTAATGCAGTTAAACTTTTGTTTTGAATAACATACACCAATTTGTTTTAACCGTTTTTTGGAATAAGAATATTATATACTCTTGGAAACTTGTTGAACAGGAGGAACTTTTGAACATTCCCGGGTTGGGCACTTGAACTTCTAGCGACAAAAATTTTAGACTTCACCTTTTTATTCCTATTTTCTCATACAAAACACACACCATGCAGTACGTGAACTTCTGTCTGTTATCAATTTCAACTTCTCTCTGTTTCACTTTAGTAACTTAAAAAATCTGAGTTTTTTATAGACATCGAACCGCTGTAACTTTTTTATTTGAACTTCTTTGTTTGTTGGACTCGTTGGCAATGAATTTTCTCCATTCTTTAACAACGAGAAAAATCTGAATGTTGTACAAATATCGAACTGCTCCTTTTTCTTAATTTGGACTTCTTGATTTTATTTCTTTTACTAACGAAAAAATCCTAGTTTTTTAATAAACATTGAGTTGTTCCATATGTTAAATTTGAACTTCTAGGGTCTTTTTTAAAGGACAAAATCCCTTTCTTATATAAAATTGTTTTGGATGCTTTGTTTTTTCTTTAATTTGACATTCTTTCGGTTTGTAATAAACATTGAACTTCTTCGTCTTTTAAATTTGAACCTCTAGGCTTTTTCTAGAAACGGGGTAATCCAAATTTTTTTAGAATGTTTGAAATGATCAATATTTTGTAAACATTGAACTGGTCCGTTTTTTCAATTCGAACTTAATAGATTTATTTCAAAAAACTTGGAACGTGAATTCCCTCGGGGTTTTATGTCAAAACAAATCGACAATTTTTTTTAATGATGCTCTAAATTTTTGTACATTTTGTCCATGTACTAATGAAACTTTTTCTCCATGTGTTCTTGTTTTCTTTCTCTAATTCTCCCTAGTGTTTTTATAAACATCGAACTTCGCTAGTTTTTACATCTGAACTTCATAGTTTTATTTTCTTAAAACGAGAACAATCCGAGTTTTATAAATATCAAACTTGGCTATTATTTGAATTTGAACTTTGACTTCTTTTTTTCTCCACGGCGTTGTTGAATGATGCAAAAAGACAAGAAGAATAAATACTCCACGGCATTGATGCATTTTGGAGATAAAATTGGAAGAAACCAACCTCCGAAAACTAAAAACCAATGGACCAAAAACAACTGTTTTTTGCACCTGCAGATACAACTGAACTTCAGTACATGCCCACCAACTAGTACTCTATCTCCGTCACGCGCGCGCGCACACACGCGCGCGCGCACACACACACACACACTTTCAGTGTTATCTTCTTATTTATTTGATCTAATTCGGCACATGCCACATAACTCCTGTTCAAATACTTATTTGTTATAGAGTTTTCCTTATTTTTTTCCGGTCTATTATCTTTGAACTTCAACTTTTTTTGTATCCGACCTGCCACACATTCTATTTTATAGGAACTCATACAAATTCATTTTTCAAATCAAAGCAAATGCCCTGTTGAACATAGTAGCATCATCACAATATCCATAGCTGCGCTGCTACATCCAAAGCCAGCTACATCACCTAACTTCATCCAAAAAAAGTACAGGGAGCAGCAGCAGTGTGTAGGATGCCGGGGGAGTCGGGCAGGTCGCTAGTGGTGGCGCACTGGCGTGTGCAGGCGGACGCGGGGTGGCAGACTCAGGCGGTGTGGTGGGGTCGACGCCGGTGCCAGGACTGGGCGGGGCTGGTAGGAAATGTGGAGGCCGTTGTCTCGGCTGTAAGCCTACGACAATCACAAAGCACAAACATCTGCAACCTAGTGTTAGTTTCTTCTTCTTGTGTAATATACATTGAACTGCTAATGGAATCAGTTTAACAAAATCAAAGAAACTGATTGTAGAACATGTGTAAACGAACCGAGGGTACATTTCTTTTTTCAACAAACAAAATAAGGGATACATGTAGGCAGACGTCCACGACGAATTCATGGGTGAGGTCATCCTGAGGCTGCAGCTTGCCGGCGGCGAAGACGAAGCGGAAGGCGAGGGGCCTCGTGCCATTGTTGCACGGGAAGGAGAAGCGCCGGAAGGAGCAGCCACCGTGGCGACAGGAGCAGGCAGGGAAGCAGAACCAGCAGCAGTGGTAGGGCGGCACGCGGCGGCAGTAATGGAGTTGGCCGGATGCTGGGGGGAGGGTGGCCGAAGGGAGGGCGGGGCGCGCTGCGACCTGCCGGAGGGGAACGCGGGAGGCGGGTTGGTCGCAGGAAGGGAACGCAGGGGCGCGCTACTCGGGAGGCGGTCGATCCCGTCGCCGCTGGGGACGTTCCGATGCCTAGTGTTGATGGGGACGGCGGGGGTCCCGGCCGGTGCGGGAGGAGGCCGGCGGCGGGGATGCGGGAGGAGTCCGGCGGCGGGGTTGCGGAAGGAGGCCGCCGACGGGGTTGCAGGAGGACGCTCGCGGCGGCGGCAGGTCTGCGGGAGGAGGCCCGCGACGGCGGTGGGGCCTGCGGGGGGAGGCCGTCGGCGGGTCTGCGGGGGGAGGCTGGCAGCGGTGGCGGGTTTGCCGGACGTGGCCGATGGCGGCGCTGGGGACGACTTGGAAGGTCGTGGGTAGTTTTTTTTTGTTTTTTGTTTTTTTAGGCAAGGTCGTGGGTAGGTTATAAGTCCGTTCGGGACACGACAGTTTGCTGGTCGGGTTGGTCTGTTTTCTGTTTTCTCGGAACGTCCCATCGGGCCCTATATAGGGCCGACCGTGATCAGAATAACTATTCTGACCCTATGATCAGAATAGTGCTACTATATATATATATATATATATATATATATATATATATATATATATTCAAAAATGTTACTTCCTCCGTTCATAAACATAAGATGTTTTGAATATTTTTGTGAACCGAATGTATATAGGCACATGTTAGTGTGTTTGTTCACTTATTTCAGTCTGTATTTAGTTTACATTGAAATTGATATATTCAAAACATTTTGTATTTATGAATTGTGATGTATTTCATATTCATAGAAATGCTAGCATATATTCAAACCTCTCGGAAAGAAAATCTTAATTTTCTTGTGGCACAATGAATCAAATCAAGAGCCTGCAAATTCAAATTGACAAAACATTTCAATCATCTTTTCTTTCTTCCTTTTGTTACTGCGTTTTAGAGTCCCGCAATGCAAAACAAAGAGGCTATATCCACCATTCTCTTTAAAACTAGGGCATGTTTGGTTGGCGACTAATTTGTCGTAGTTTGCCACACTTATGAGCTTAAATTCTTAGTCACACTTTAGCTTGCATAAGGAAATCTTGATATGTGAGGCCTACTTCTCACAAAAATGTTCTCGTTTTAGGAGCAACACGATTCTACCATACACGGAATATCCCATGCATGGATCTCCCTTTTCATGGTTGCATTGAAATTTGTGCTAGTTTTTAATTGCTTTTAGAACTTGTCTTGTTGCAATAGGTTTTTTTTCCTTTCGTTCCAAAGTGTAGCATAATGTTTTAGTATTGTGCATCATCGTGTATCAGCAAACATGATCTGAAATAAGTGAATTTTTTGTGTTGCTACACAATGAAGCGAAAAAAATTGAACGAAGCAATTTGAAACAAAATAATTTTGACAGCATAAAAAAAGAGAGCACGAAACTCAAAGTTCACGGACGGTGGATCCATGCACGGGATATCCGGTGCATAGTAGATAAACCACTCTCTTTGTTTTAGGGGTGGCTAGAACTTTTTGTTTTTGAAAGTAACTTTGTCAAAACTTGCCTAATTGAAGGTGTACCAAGGTGTGGCTAGGAACCAAACCCTAAACCTTGAGTAAACAGCTGCATTCAAAGATTTTCATCTTACTAAGCTCTAAAATTATTGTTGAACCCTTTCCTTGTAGAACTTTGTTGATGATTGGACTGTGACATAATTTATCGATAGAATGCCTACGTTTTTAGGCGTTTATGGAGTTGGCGTGTGCAGGTGTTCACGGAGCAATGCGTTGCACATCTGGCCGGAGATTTGGCTCCGCCAAGCTAGCAATGCATTGTGCATCTGGACGGAGATTCGGGCCAAGTGCGATATGACGAACATACACGCAGGAATGCATCGGATCGTAGCGCCTCATGTTCGGACAACCAGCCACCAGCCACCAGTCCATTTTTTTCTAGGGCAATCGACCAGCGCATTTTAGTTAGCGAGCGTCGTCCCCCTCACGCATCTGGACGGAGAACTGGACCGTGTCCCTTGAGGCCTTGAACGGCGGTGACGTTGACGCTGTGTCACGTCCGTCCGTGAGCTGAGTTTGCACGAGCATCGCATGCCACGCAATTTTTTCAAGTAGAATTTCCTTCTTCTTCTTTTGGTCAGGTGGCTAGAAGCTGCGATGTGATATTCTGGGAGGACGAGGTAGAAAAAACACATTAACACATTAGCATATTATGTATGTGCACGTGGCGTGCATGGCGATCAGTACTCTATTGCTAGGCATCCATCCTGATTAAGTAAAGCTTCGCCCCGTCTCCCCAGTGGAGCCATAGAAGACTCGCAAGTTGCAGCTAATCGTAACCTAAATTATGTTATCTAACGATCCGTTCCCGAAACGGATAGATCCGTCGAGACCTAGTTTTGCCGTGTTTGATGGCCTGCCACTCTGTCACATGACCCCACTCGCGCATTCGGATCCATGTTTTCCGTAGCTCGCGTAGTCGCGTAGGGGTGCACAAGATCTTTGCATCGACATAAACAGCTAGCTGCTCGGTTAGTCACCTGGCCTCTATCCTGCCCCTGCCCCGCGCGGTCGCGAAGGGCCCTTCCGATCCATGCAGATCGGCCGTGGCATTTGACGGACGTGGGGCGTGATATGTAGTAGCAGTATATGCTTCTCTGACACGTTAATATTGTGGCCTTATCCAGAGGCAGCAGGAAGGTGTCCACGTAGTAGTATACATGCAAGTTCTCTTTTTTGAGACAATTAGTATACATGCAAGTGGATCACGCAGATCGATTACAGGGGGTCCAAGTTATGCCGTGATTACACCCAGGCCGCGCTTGGTATGGATGTAATTCAATACGGGTGTAACTTATTTACAGGTGTAACTTACTGACCAAGAGCTATTTCCGGCCGGAAAACAAAACGACGGGCGGAGGTCTGTAAGTTTTACAGCGGTATTTGAAATGGAAACGATAAACCAAACAGAGCCCCATCGATTCGAATCTTTCTGGGCGTAGGCCGTAATCATCCTGGTTTTACGGCGCTCCACCTGCGTTTGCCTCTCGCTTGATGAGACGGGAAGGGACTTTGCTGCCCTTTGGCGCTCTCGGCTCTGGCAGGTACGGTCTTCCCAGCCGGATCCCACCGCCGCAGCTGATATGTGGACTCATTTTTACTAAATAAATGACCCCTAGAGGATCTTAGGCTACTCGTGCTGAGAAGTATCACAGAAATATATGATACTACTGTATGATAGTGCATGGTATCATAGATTAATAATTACACGTTTATCATGTAAACTTGCATCCTATGTACAAATTCATACATAAACTCGTCAAACGACATAAATCAGTCCTACTACTTGCATTTCGGGTATGTTTACATACATTTCCGTCATTGCTATTAACTCTTCGTTAAACTATGCACACCTCTATGGCTGTGTGTGTGGTCCCACCTATCACCCGCAAAGAAATAAAATAAAAACTTAAACTAAAAACAATGCTCTGATCCAAACTCGAACTTGACAACTTGCCACACACGAATAAGACAATTGCCAACACACCACCTGCAGCTTCCTGTTAATAATATAAATGTACCTGCATTTATATATTGCGTCCAGAAAATTGATTTGAATCTAAAATGTTGCTTGCTACTGCACGCATGCATCTCTCGTCACCCTTTTCCCCTGGTTATTGAAAATTTTCGTAAGCCCCGAATGTTTTAGTATCATTAAAAAGTTTATTGTTTTGGCTTTAAAAGGTCAGATATTGTCAAATAGATCGCGGATGAATATGTTTCATTTTTTAAAATGTACGAGCTGCATTAGCGACGCTTTCAACCCACATCCTTCTTCTGATTAAAACATTGCTAGCTGACCGTTAGAACATGAAAAAAAACCAGTTTATTACGTAAGGCATTAAACAGAGTATTTTTTACCTAATTTTTTTTAATCAAAATTCGGTTAAAACTTTCAAATGAAAAATACTGAATTTTGAGATAGTTCGGAAACCGGTCATTTTGGTCGCTCCTGAAAAAAAACCGAGACCTTGTTCAAGCCCGTATGTTTGCTTCAGACCAGTTGTTCTGATTAGAATATAAAAATGATGTATCTTAATAAGTACTAAAACAAGGCGCGGATGGTGTAGTGGCTACCGCTTGTTGCGGTCCGTCTCGAGTTCGAATATCTCAGACGCACAATTTTTTTACTATGATTCTATTTCTGTCTTTGCCACCGACCGATGGGACCCACTTGCAGGCATGGAGCGTGGGCAGACGGAAATGTAGCCAAATGTACCTAAAACACAAGTTGTAGGACTGATTTGTGTCATCTTTCAAGTTTATGTATGAATTTGTATATACAATGCAAGTTTATGTATCAAAAGTATAATTACCTCTATTGTCATGCATGACACATAGTAACATACCATTTATTATGATGCAGTATCTATCTATGTTACTCTAACCCTTTCTCTCTTATTTAATTGTTTGCCACATCGGTGTGTTTGCTAGTCCTGAGTGCATGATACCGGCTAAGATACCACCACTATGGCGAACCTTATGTTGTGCACTGAACCCCCAAAACACTTATTTTGTGGCCTGACACCCTCCAATCACACCAAAGAATCGGGCGTTTTTAATACACTGTATGCCGCCAATAAATGTCAATTAATCCAAGGTGGTAGTCATGCCTACGTGGCAAAAGTCAAAGAACACTAATTGATTGGCGTGTCTTTGTCTGTTATTTCAGACCATCCGAAAGACAACCTTCGTCTTGCTTGCCCGCCCATGCATCTCCCTCGCCAGCTCCACCGGCATCCATCGCCGCCGATGGCAAGTCCTCCTCCTGCGGCCCTCCTCTCTCCTACTCCCAACCGTGGCCATGGCAGCCTGACCGGTCGCTGCCCCACGTCGCCTAATCCTCTGCCGCAGTGGAGGACCGCAGCCATCCGGCACCTCCTAGCGCCGCCTCAGCCCCGTTGTGCACGGCGGGCACCATGAAGATCTATGGCCGCTCTCTGGAGAGGTCGAGGAAGATGTCGGGCATCGGCGCACGCCAAGCGAAGAAGCGCGGAAGCCCATTCCTAGCACCAGAGCAGCGCTGGCCCGTTGGCCCCCTTCACCGCGGAGCTCCTCCACCGCAGCAGACCCATCAGGGGAGCTCCCCTCGTCGCCTGGTCTTCAGCCAAAGCCATCCGCCGGCGCCGCGCCGCAGGGAGTGCCATGGTCGCCGCTGCGAAGCTTCATGGCTGCTTGTTAGGGCATATTTCTCCCTTAGTGATTTTGGTGATTGATGACAATGCATTTGCGGACTAATCGTGTGCATCGAGCATTTCAGATAATCTATCATATGGCACAAGACGATTCGAGCCCCTCGGAGTTTTAGATTGAAGACAGTTTTCTTTCCTACGTTTCTTTTTCGGTGGACATGAGTAGTAGGAAAAACCGTACTATCAAGAGGGGGTGCTCTTCGGAAAGGTTTGGGTGGAATCATCACATACACATTTTCCTATGCACCCTCTTTGCCTTTCCGCTTCGATGGACTTTCTCCTTCTGTGACGCAGAGGGGTGGTTGGAGAGCTGCCAGCGGTAGTACCGCTTATAGGTGGTAGTACCGCTGCCAGTACCGCACGTACTACGCTCCTTCTTGGGTCTTGATTTTTTGTGTCGGGATCAGCGATAGTCTAGTGGTAGTCCCTCTGGCTACTACCGTTGTGTCCGTTTTGGCCCAGTTGGACGAGCAGCAGTAGAAGCGGTAGTACCACTTCTAAGAGGTAGTACCGCACCTACTTCCGCTGCCACTACCGCTCGTGGCTCTGCTCTCTGTCTTTCCCCTGTCTCTCAGCGGAGGTAGGGTGGTAGTGGGTGCGCGGCACTACAGCTTGTAAGCGGTAGTACCGCTCTCTGGAGCAGTAGTACCGCTGCTGCGGTACTGCCACCATCCCTATTCTTGCCCTGCCTCCGTGGGCTCCTGAGCTGCAACCCCAACGCTAGTACCGCTCGGGCGAGCGGTAGTACCGCTCCGGCGGCACTACCGCCTCGTGGCTTCGTCCCATTGCACTGCTCTGCGAGCACTGCCGCCCGAGCGGTAGTACCTCTTAGTGCGGGCTGTGAGCAATGTAACGGTTGGAATCTTTCCCACTATATAAAAAGGGGGTCTTCTTCCTCAAGAAGACTCACCTCTTCCTCCCCCAAACTCCATTTTTGCCCGATCTCTCTCCCTAGCTAACAAAACTTGTTGATTCTCTAGGGTTTGGTTGAGAGGGCCCCGATCTATACTTCCACCAAGAGAAATTTGATTCCCTCCATTAATCCCTTGTGGATCTTGTTACTCTTGGGTGTTTGAGCACGCTAGACGGTTGAGGTCACCTTCGAACCACAATTCATTGTGGTGAAGCTTCATGGTGGTGTTGGGAGCCTCCAATTCGACTATGGAGATTGCGCCAACCTTGTTTGTAAAGGTTTGGTTGCCACCTTCAAGGGCACCACTAGTGGAATCACGACATCTTGCATTGTGCGAGGACGTGAGGAGAATACGGTGGCCCTAGTGGCTTCTTGGGGAGCGTTGTGCCTCCACACCACTCCAACAGAGACGTACTTCCCCTCAAAGGGAAGGAACTTCAGTAACACATTCTCGTCTTCACCGGCTCCACTTGTGGTTACTTCTTACCTTTACTTTGTGCAAACTTTATTTGTGTTGTATCCTTTGCTTGCTTGTATTGTTGTTATTGCTAGCATCATATAGGTTGCTCACCTAGTTGCATATTTAGACAACCTATTTGTTGCCAAACCTAATTTGTTAAGAAAAAGCTAAAAATTGGTAGTTGCCTATTCACCCCCTCCAGTCAACCATATCGATCCTTTCAATTGGTAGCAAAGCCTCGTCTCTTTATTAAGGGCTTTACCGCCCGAAGAGTATGGTTGACAACGGGGAAAGGGTTGGACATGTACCCGAGGCCGTGGAGTTGAATGCGATCACCCAAGACGACTTAATTGTTGCTATGGCTTCACTTAAGACGTCTATGACGGCCGAGGTGAAGTCCATGTTTAAAGAACTCTGAGTGGTTGAAAACTTCTACTGGCCCGTTGGAAGTGGTTAATCCCACCGCATCGGAGTCTGAGGCCAACTCCGGTAAGGAGGCAGCTAAAGGTACTCAAACTTCTTCCCCTCAAGGTAAGAATGGGATGGGCACCCCTGCCGCGGTTCCTCCTCCCCCGTTCTACGGAGGACCGGTTTCCATGCCGTGAAGAATGATTTTTCTAATAGGGTCTTTCGTATCAAGTCTTATTTGAATCACAACTCAACACATCTTTGGAGAATCATTGAACAATACTACTACCCGCATGATCCAGACAACCTCATCCCAAGAGAAGAAGCGGGCAATCAATTCAACCACTTCGTTTTGTTCATCCTTCAAGCCGCGGTGCCTCCTGATACGCCCATTTTGCATCATGTTTTCCTGCTGTTATTTATTATGTTTTAGGTCATTATTTTACTTTATCATACAATTCTTATGCCTTTTCTCTCTTATTTTGCAAGTTTCACTTGAAGAGGGAGATTGCCGGCAGCTGGAATTCTGGACCTGAAAAAGCTATATCGGAGATACCTATTTGCTACTTCTTGAGCTTGCGTTGGTTTTTCCCTTGAAGAGGAAAGGGTGATGCAGCAAAGTAGAGATAAGTATTTCCCTCAGTTTGAGAACCAAGGTATCAATCCGGTAGGAGATAACACGCAAATCACCGAATACCTGCACAAACAATCAAACAACTTGCACCCAACGCGATAAAGGGGTTGTCAATCCCTTCACGGTTATTTGCAAAAGTGAGATCTGATAGAGATAGATAAACGATAATGTAAATATTTTTGGTATTTTTGTTTTATAGATCGGAAAGTAAAAGATTGCAAAATAGTAGATCGGAAACTAATATGATGGAAAATAGAAGATTATATGATGGAAAATAGACCCAGGGGCCATAGGTTTCACTAGAGGCTTCTCTCAAGATAGAAAATAATACGGTGGGTGAACAAATTACTGCCGAGCAATTGATAGAAAAGCGCAAAGTTATGACGATATCTAAGGCAATGATCATGAATATAGGCATCACGTCCGTGTCAAGTAGACCAAAACGATTCTGCATCTACTACTATTACTCCACACATCGACCGCTATCCAGCATGCATCTAGAGTATTAAGTTCATAAAGAACAGAGTAATGCATTAAGTAAGATGACATGATGTAGAGGAATTAACTCAAGTAATATGATGAAAACCCCATATTTTTATCCTCGATGGCAACAATACAATACGTGCCTTGCTGCCCCTACTATCACTAGGAAAGGACACCGCAAGATTAAACCCAAAGCTAAGCACTTCTCCCATTGCAAAAAAACCCAATCTAGTTGGCCAAACCAAACCGATAGTTCGAAGAGAATTACAAAGATATCAAATCATGCATATAAGAATTCAGAGAAGATTCAAATAATATTCATAGATAAGGTGATCATAAATCCAAAATTCATCGGATCTTGGCAAACACATCGCAAAAAAAGTATTACATCGAATAGATCTCCAAGAACATCGAGGAGAACATGGTATTGAGAATCAAAGAGAGAGAAGAAGCCATCTAGCTACTAGCTATGGACCCGTAGGTCTGTGGTAAACTACTCACGCTTCATCGGAAGGGCAATGGTGTTGATGTAGAAGCCCTCCGTGATCGAATCCCCCTCCGGCAGGGTGCCGGAAAAGGTCCCTAGATGGGATCTCACGGGTACAAAAGGTTGCGGCAGTGGAAAAGTCTTTTCATGAATGCCTGTGTTGGTTTGGGGATATATGAGTATATATAGGCGAAAGAATTAGGTCAGGAAGTGCACGAGGGGCCCACAAGGGTGGTGGGAGCGCCCTACCCCCCTGGGCACACCCTCCGTCCTTGTGGCCGCCTCGTGGCTCCTCCGACTTCATCTCCAAGTCTCCTGGTTTCCTTCTAGTCCAAGAAAAATCATCGCAAAAGTTTTATTCCGTTTGGACTCCGTTTGGTATTCCTTTTCTGCGAAACCAAAAAACAAGAAAAAAACAGAAACTGGCACTGGGCTCTAGGTTAATAGGTTAGTCCCAAAAATAATATAAAATAGCATATTAATGCATATAAAACATCCAAAATAGATAATATAATAGCATGGAACAATAAAAAAATTATAGATACGTTGGAGACGTATCAAGCATCCCCAAGCTTAATTCCTGCTCGTCCTCGAGTAGGTAAATGATAAAAACAGATTTTTTGATGTGGAATGCTACCTAACATATTTATCCATGTAATTTTCTTTATTGTGGCATGAATGTTCAGATCCATAAGATTCAAAACAAAAGTTTAATATTGACATAAAAACAATAATACTTCAAGCATACTAACAAGGCAATTATGTCTTCTCAAAATAACATGGCCAAAGAAAGCTTATCCCTACAAAATCATATAGCCTGGCTATGCTCCATCTTCATCACACAAAATACTCAAATCATGCACAACCCCGATGACAAGCCAAGCAATTGTTTCATACTTTTGACATTCTCAAACCTTTTCAACTTTCACGCAATACATGAGCGTGAGCCATGGACATAGCACTATAGGTGGAATAGAATATGATGGTTGTGGAGAAGACAAAAAGAGGGAGATAGTCTCACATCAACTAGGCGTATCAACGGGCTATGGAGATGCCCATCAATAGATATCAATGTGAGTGAGTAGGGATTGACATGCAACGGATGCACTAGAGCTATAAGTGTATGAAAGCTCAAAAAGAAAACTAAGTGGGTGTGCATCCAACTTGCTTGCTCATGAAGACCTAGGGCAATTTGAGGAAGCCCATCGTTGGAATATACAAGCCAAGTTCTATAATGAAAAATTCCCACTAGTATATGAAAGTGACAACATAGGAGACTCTCTATCATGAAGATCATGGTGCTACTTTGAAGCACAAGTATGGAAAAAGGATAGTAACATTGCCCCTTCTCTCTTTTTCTCTCATTTTTTTTCTTTCTTTTTTTCTTCTTTTTCTTTCTTTTTTTCTTTCTCTTTTTCTTTCTCTTTTTCTTTCTTTGGCCTCTTTTTTTATTTCCTCACATGGGACAATGCTCTAATAATGAAGATCATCATACTTCTATTTACTTACAACTCAAAAAATACAACTCGATACTAGAACAAAATATGACTCTATATGAATGCCTTCGGCGGTGTACCGGGATGTGCAATGAATCAAGAGTGGCATGTATGAAAAAATTATGAATAGTGGCTTTGCCACAAATACGATGTCAACTACATGATCATGCAAAGCAATATGACAATGATGATGCGTGTCATAGTAAACGGAATGGTGAAAAGTTGCATGGCAATATATCTCGGAATGGCTATGAAAATGCCATAATAGGTAGGTATGGTGGCTGTTTTGAGGAAGGTATATGATGGGTGTATGGTACCGGCAAAAGTTGCGTGGTACAAGAGAGGCTAGCAATGGTGGAAGGGTGAGAGTGCGTATAATCCATGGACTCAACATTAGTCATAAAGAACTCACATACTTATTGCAAAAATCTATTAGTCATTGAAACAAAGTACTACGCGCATGCTCCTAGGGGGATAGATTGGTAGGAAAAGACCATCGCTCGTCCCCAACCGCCACTCATAAGGAAGACAATCAAACAATATCTCATGCTCCAACTTCGTTACATAACGGTTCACCATACGTGCATGCTACGGGACTCACAAACCTTAACACAAGTATTTCTCAAATTCACAATTACTCACTAGCATGACTCTAATATCACCATCCTTACATCTCAAAACAATCATAATGAATCAAACTTCTCATAGTATTCAATGCATTTTATATGAAAGTTTTTATTATATCCTTCTTGGATGCCTATCATATTAGAACTAAATTTATAACCAAAGCAAATTACCATGCTGTTTAAAGACTCTCAAAATAATATAAGTGAAGCATGAGAGTTCAATAATTTCTACAAAATAAAGCCACCGCTGTGCTCTAAAAAGATATAAGTGAAGCACTAGAGCAAAATTGCCTAGCTCAAAAGATATAAGTGAATCACATAGAGTATTCTAATAAATCACGATTCATGCGTGTCCCTCTCAAAAGGTGTGTACCGAAAGGATGATTGTGGCAAACTAAAAAGCAAAGACTCAAATTATACAAGACGCTCCAAGCAAAACACATATCATGTGGTGAATAAAAATATAACCTCAAGTAAAGTTACCGATAGACGAAGACGAAAGAGGGGATGCCTTCCGGGGCATCCCCAAGCTTAGGCTCTTGGTTGTCCTTGAATATTACCTTGGGGTGCCTTGGGCATCCCCAAGATTAGGCTCTTGCCACTCCTTATTCCATAGTCCATCAAATCCTTACCCAAAAAGTTGAAAACTTCACAACACAAAACTCAACAGAAAATCTCGTAAGCTCCGCTAGTATAAGAAAATAAATCACCACTTTGGTACTGTTGTGAACTCATTCTTTATTTATATTGGTATAATATCTACTGTATTCCAACTTTTTCATGGTTCATACCCCCCGATACTACCCATAGATTCATCAAAATAAGCAAACAACACAAAGAAAACAGAATCTGTCAAAAACAGAACAGTCTGCGAAGATCCGAATTGTTCTAAGAAGTATGTAACTCCAAAAATTCTGAAAAATTAGAAAAGCAGAGGAAATTTGTATATCAATCTCTTTTAAATAATTCATGGGTTTTCAACGCTCCAGTGAATTATTAAAATTCTGAGACTGGACGCAAAAGTTTCTGTTTTTCAGCAAGATCAAATCAACTATCACCGTAAGCCATCCCAAAGGTCTTACTTGGCACAAACACTAATTAAAACATAAAACCACATCTACCCAGAGGCTAGATGAATTATTTATTGCAAAACAGAACCAAAAAGCAAAAACACAAATAAAATTGGGTTGCCTCCCAACAAGCGCTATTGTTTAACGCCCTTAGCTAGGCATAAAAACACGAATAGATCTAGGTATAATCGTAATAATGATAGGGCAAATCTCGAAAACTCATCTCGTACTCCCTTCTTTTAGCAGAAAGTTTCCTTTGTGGTAAGAAAAAGTAATCAAAATGGCTAAATTTAATGGGATAAGAATCCCCAAGATCAATCTCGGGAGGAATTGGTTCCTCCTTCGGCCCCTCATATTGTATAACCAACTCATCATTATAAGCATTCTTTTGACAAAAAGTCATGAGCTTGTGTCCAAGAGAAAAACCCAATCCATTGTTTTGTATAGCAAAATTGTCATTAAGCTCGGAAATCTTATCAACTAAAACATCGGTGGGGACCCTCTTTCTTAAATTTTCATTATAAGCCACATGATCTAAAGATCGTAAACACATTATGTCTTCTTGGTTAAAGAGAATTCCCTCTATGGGCGAACGACCACCATCTACTTTATAATGCGCAAAAATTTCACTAGCTTCTTTCATAATAAATCTAAATTCATGAGCTAGAAATATAGTGGCGGCGCGCTTAACGGAAGAATGCTCAATATTAGAAATCTCCAGAATAATCCTTTGTATGGATGGATGCATATGAACAAATTGTCTTTCAAGTTCAACCACAAGCAAAGATATAGCATCCGTAAGACTACTAGTTTTATGGAGAATAGATCCACCTAAAGTGGGTAGTGCACCGGCACAATTAAAGAAATCTTGAATAACCCCTTTTCCAATAATATTGCCGCTACCTATGCGAAGTTTTTTTGTGTGCAAGATAGTAGATTCTTCATGAGGATTAGTATTAGCAAAAACATCAAAGTTTCCTCCATCGTTACTACTATCCTTTTCAACGATAACCTCCCCAATTTCAGACATGGTGGCAACAAACCAATCTAGCAACGAGCAATCCGAAAACGAACGAAGGAGACGAATGGAAGAGGGGCGAAGAAAAGGCAAAGTGAGGGGCGAAGAAAAGGCAAAGTGAGGGGCGAAGAAAAAGGCAAATCTTTTCGAAAATCATTTTAGAAGTGGGGGAGAGGAAAACGAGAGGCGAATGGCGAATAATGTAATGCAAGAGATGAGAGTTTATGATGAGTACTTGGTATGTCTTGACTTGGCGTAGATCTCCCCGGCAACGGCGCCAAAAATTCTTCCTGCTACTTCTTGAGCTTGCGTTGGTTTTTCCCTTGAAGAGGAAAGGGTGAGGCAGCAAAGTAGAGATAAGTATTTCCCTCAGTTTGAGATCCAAGGTATCAATCCAGTAGGAGACAATGCATAAATCACCGAATACCTGCACAAACAATCAAACAACTTGCACCCAATGCGATAAAGGGGTTGTCAATCCCTTCACGGTTATTTGCAAAAGTGAGATCTGATAGAGATAGATAAACGATAAAGTAAATATTTTTGGTATTTTTGTTTTATAGATCGTAAAGTAAAAGATTGTAAAATAGTAGATCGGAAACTAATATGATGGAAAATAGAATATTATATGATGGAAAATAGACCCGGTGGCCATAGGTTTCACTAGAGGCTTCTCTCAAGATAGAAAATAATACAGTGGGTGCACAAATTACTGCCGAGCAATTGATAGAAAAGCGCAAAGTTATGACGATATCTAAGGCAATGATCATGAATATAGGCATCACGTCCGTGTCAAGTAGACCGAAACGATTCTGCATCTACTACTATTACTCCACAAATCGACCGCTATCCAGCATGCATCTAGAGTATTAAGTTCATAAAGAACAGAGTAATGCATTAAGTAAGATGACATGATGTAGAGGAATTAACTCAAGAAATATGATAAAAACCCCATCTTTTTATCCTCGATGGCAACAATACAATACGTGCCTTGCTGCCCCTACTGTCACTGGGAAAGGACACCGCAAGATTGAACCCAATGCTAAGCACTTCTCCCATTGCAAGAAAAACCAATCTAGTTGGCCAAACCAAACTGATAGTTCGAAGAGAATTACAAAGATATCAAATCATGCATATAAGAATTCACAGAAGATTCAAATAATATTCATAGATAAGCTGATCATAAATCCACAATTCATCGGATCTCGGCAAACACACCGCAAAAAAGTATTACATCGAATAGATCTCCAAGAACATCGAGGAGAACATGGTATTGAGAATCAAAGAGAGAGAAGAAGCCATCTAGCTACTAGCTATTGACCCGTAGGTCTGTGGTAAACTACTCACGCTTCATTGGAAGGGCAATGGTGTTGATGTAGAAGCCCTCCGTGATCGAATCCCCCTCCGGCAGGGTGCCGGAAAAGGTCCCTAGATGGGATCTCACGGGTACATAAGGTTGCGGTGGTGGAAAAGTCTTTTCGTGGATGCCTCTGTTGGTTTGGGGATATATGCGTATATATAGGCCAAAGAATTAGGCCAGGGTGTGCACGAGGGGCCCACAAGGGTGGGGGTCGGGCCCTACCCCTTGGGCGTGCCCTCCGTCCTTGTCGCCGCCTCGTGGCTCCTGCGACTTCATCTCCAAGTCTCCTGGTTTCCTTCTGGTCCAAGAAAAATCACCGTGAAAGTTTTATTCCGTTTGGGCTCCGTTTGGTATTCCTTTTCTGCGAAACTCAAAAACAAGAAAAAAACAGAAACTGGCACTGGGCTCTAGGTTAATAGGTTAGTCCCAAAAATAATATAAAATAGCATATTAATGCATATAAAACATCCAAAACAGATAATATAATAGCATGGAACAATAAAAAATTATAGATACGTTGGAGACGTATCACTATTCTACACAACTTCAAATGAGCTAAAATTTCACGAAGAATTATTTTGGAATATATAAAAAATACTGGAGAAAAGAAACACCAGAGGGGACCCTTCAGGTGTCCACAAGCCACATGGGCGCGACCACCCCCTGGGCGCGCCCATGTAGATTGTGGGGCCCCTAGCTAGCCTCCAAGGCCCATCTTCTCCTATATGATGCCATTTGACCTAAAAAAATCAAGAGAGGACTTTCGGGATGAAGCGCTGCCGTCTCGAGGCAGAACCTGGGTAGGAGCACTTTGCTCTCTGGCGGAGTGATTTTGTCGGGGATACTTCCCTCCGGGAGGGGAAAATCGAAGCCATTGACATCAGCAACAACTCTCTCATTGTGGGAGGACCAATCCTCATCAACATGTTTACTAGCACCATATCATCTCAAAGCCTAGTTCATCTCTTGCATTCAATCTTTATCTCAAAACCTCCGATTGGTACCTGTGGGTTGGTAGTAGTGTTGATTACATTTTGTAGTTGATGCTAGTTGGTTTATTTGGTGGAAGATTATATGTTCAGATCCTTGATACTATTCAATACCCCTCTGGTCTTGAACATGAATGATACGTCCCCAACGTATCTATAACTTTTGCTTGTTCCATGCTGTTATATTATCATTCTTGGATGTTTTACAATCATTTTATAGCAACTTTATATCATTTTTTGGGACTAACCTATTGACATAGTGCCCAGTGCCAGTTGTTGTTTTTTTGCTTGTTTTTTTACTTTGCAGAATATCAGTACCAAACGGAGTCCAAATGCAGTGAAACTTTTTGGAGATTTTTTCTGGACTAGAAGAGACCCAGTGGGCCAAAGAAGTACCAGAAAGGGGGCCCGAGGTGAGCACAAGACACCTGGGCGCGCCAGGAGGCCCAGGCGCGCCCAAGTGGGTTGTGCCCACCTCGGTGACCTCCCGCACCACCACTTCGCCCTATAATTTCCCAAATATTCCAGAAACCCTAGGGGAGTCGACGAAACACAATTCCAGCCGCCGCAAGTTCCAGAACCACGAGATCCAATCTAGACACCATCACGGAGGGGTTCATCATCCTCATTGGTGCCTCTCCGATTATGCGTGAGTAGTTCACCATAGACCTAAGGGTCCGTAAGCAATAGCTAGATGGCTTCTTCTCTCTTTTGATTCTCAATACAATGGTCTCTTAGAGATCTATTTGATGTAACTCTTTTTTGCAGTGTGTTTGTTGGGATCCGATGAACTTTGAGTTTATGATCAGATCTATATCCATGAATATTATTTGAGTTTTCTTTGATCTCTTATATGCATGATTATTTATAGCATCATATTTCTTCTTCGAATCTTTGGTTTAGTTAGGCCAACTAGATTGATTTTTCTTGCCATGGGAAGAGGTGCTTTGTGATGGGTTTGATCTTGCGGTGTTCTTTCCCAGTGACAGAAGGGGCAGCAAGACACGCATGTATCGTTGCTATTAAGGATAACAAGATGGGGGCTATTCCTACATGAATAGATCTCATCTACATCATGTCATCATTCTTATTGCATTACTCCGTTTCTCCATGAACTTAATACACTAGATGCATGCTGGATAGTGGTCGATGTGTAGAGTAATAGTAGTAGATGCAGGTAGGAGTCAGTCTACTAATCTTGGACGTGATGCCTATATATTGATCATTGCCTTGGATATCGTCATAATTATTCGATCTTCTATCAATTGCCCAACAGTAATTTGTTTACCCACCGTGTGCTATTTTCTCGAGAGAAGCCACTAGTGAAATCTACGGCCCCCGGGTCTATTCTTTATCATATTTGCTTTGAGATCTATTTTTATTTGCTTTTATTTTCAGATCTATTATTCCAAAAACCCAAAAATACCTTGCTGCATTTTTTATTACTTATTTTATTTCATGTTTTATCGAGAGCTATTTATCCAATCTATCACAAATATTTTCCCACCAACTTGCCAATTTCTGGCACCGTTACCCAGGAGGGATTGACAACCCCTCTTACGCGTTGGTTTGCAAGTATTTGTTCTTTGTGTACAGGTATCATTTACATAGTGTTGCTTGGTTCTCCTACTGGATTGATACCTTGGTTTCATAACTGAGGGAAATACCTACCGTAGCTGTACTGCATCATCCCTTCCTCTTTGGGGAAATACCAACGCAGTTTCAAGCGATATCAATGAATATGATTTGTGAGTAGTTACTTTTGTTCGTGATGACATGGGAGAAGTCTTGTCATAAGTAATCATGTGAATTTGGTATTCGTTCAATATTTTGATGATATGTATGTTGTTGCTTCCTTTAGTGGTGTTATGTGAACGTCGACTACATGCCACTTCACCATACTTGGTCCTAAGGGAAGGCATTATGGAGTAGTAATTATATGCTGGGTTGCTAGAGTGACAGAAGCTTAAACCCGGCCTAGTTTATGTGCTATTCTGTAAGGGGCTGGTTTGGATCCATATGTTCCAGGCTATGGTTAGATTTGTCTTAGTTCTTCTTTCGTAGTTGCGGATGCTTGTGAGAGGGGTTAATCATAAGTGGGAGGCTTGTTCAAGTAAGAACAACACCCTAGCACCGGTCCACCCACATATCAAATTATCAAAGTAGCAAACGCGAATCAAACAAGCATGATGAAAGTGACTAGATGAAATTCCTATGTGTCCCCAAGAGCCCTTTGCTTACTATAAGAGACCGTTCTGGCCTATCCTTTGCTATAAAAAGGATTGGGCTACCTTGCTGCACCTTTGTTACGATTGCTACTTGTTGCTCGTTACAAATTACCTATCTATCAAACTATCTGTTACCGATAATTTTAGTGCTTGCAGACAATACCTTGCTGAAAACCCCTTGTCATTTCCTTCTGCTCCTCGTTTGCTTCAACAATCTTACTTGTCTAAAGGACTACATTTGATCCCCTATACTTTTGGGTCATCAATACTCTTTTCTGGCGTCATTGTCGGGGAGTGAAGTGCCTTTGGTGAGTGGAATTTGGTAAGGAAACATTTATATTGTGTGCTGAAATTTACTGTCACTTGTTACTATGGAAGATAATCCTTTGAGGGGTTTGTTCGGGGTATCTTCACCTCAAATGGAGGCACAAAGAGTATCCCCTCAACCTACTACACCTACTTAAAATATTTATTATGAGATTCCTTTGGGTATGATAGAGAAACTGCTAGCTAATCCTTATGCAGGAGATGGAACATACACCCCGATATGCATTTCATCTATTCGGATGAAGTTTGTGGATTGTTTAAGCTTGTAGGTTTATCCGAGGGTGGAGTTAAGAAGATGGTTTTCCCTTTATCTTTGGATGGAAAGGCATTGACATGGTATAGGCTATGTGATGATATGAGAACATGGGATTGGAACCTATTGAAATTGGAATTTCATCAGAAGTTTTATCATATGCATCTCGTTCATCGTGATCGGAATTTTATATATAATTTATGGCCTCGTGAAGGAGAAAGTTTCGCTCAAGCTTTGGGAATTCTTAAGTACATGATGTACACATGCCCCAATCATGAGCTCTCAAGAGAAATTATTATACAAAAATTTTATGCTTGGCTTTCACATAATGATCAATCCATGCTCGATTCTTCTTCTACTGGTTCCTTTATGAAGAAAACTATTGAATTCAAATGAGATCTTCTGAAAAGAATTAAACACAAATTTGAAGATCGGGAACTCGACAAAGGTAAAGAGTCAGGTATAAAACTTGAGTTTGATTGTGTTAAATCTTTTATGGCCACCGATGCTTTTCACAACTTTAGCACTAAATATGGACTTGGCTCTGAGATAGTAGCCTCTTTCTATGAATCATTTGCTACTCATGTTCATCTCCCCAAGGAGAATTGGTTGAAATATCATCCCCCTATTATAGAAAATATTGAGGAACCCGTTATAGTTAAAGATGAAACTGTCATATACAATGTTGATACAGTTGTGCATACTGCTTATATTGAGAAACCTCCTTTCCCTGTTAAGATTAAGGAACATGCTAAAGTTTAAAATGTGGTTAACAAAAGTAATATTAGAGCATCTACACCCTCTGAACAAATTAAAGTTGAACCTAATATTGCTATGGTTAAAGATCTCTTGGTCGATAATATTGATGGGCATGTTATTTACTTCTGTGATGAAGCTACTAGAATTGCTAAGCCTGATACTAAAGATAAGAATAAACCTGTGGTTGGCATGCCTGTTGTTTTTGTAGGAGATCATTGTTATCATGGTTTGTGTGATTTGGGTGCTAGTGTGAGTGCTATTCCTTTTACCTTATATCAAGAAATTATGAACGATATTGCACCACTGAGATAGAGGACATTTATGTTACTATTAAACTTGCGAATAGAGATACTATTTCACCGCTTGGGATTGTTAGAGATGTTGAAGTCTTGTGTGGTAAGATAATGTACCCTACTGATTTTATAGTCCTTGGTTCTCCACAAGATGATTTTGCCCCATAATATTTGGTAGACCTTTCCTGAATATTAGTGTTAACTTTGGTGATGTATCTCATGAGTTTAATTTCTCCAAATTCCATAGATAAACTCATGATAAAGAATTATCTAGTAAAGATGAAATAATTGGTTTTGCTTCTATTGCTGCACCTCCTACTGATCACTTAGAACAGTATTTGCTAGACCATGAAAGCGATATGCATATGAAGGAAAGAAATGAAATCGATGAAATCTTCTTTAATCAAGCACCTATCCTTAAACATAATTTGCCTGTTGAAACTCTTGGAGGTCCTCCTCCACCTAGAGGAGATCCCGTGTTTGAATTGAAGAAATTTCCTAATACATTGAAATATGCTTATCTTGATGAAAAGAAGATATATCCTGTTATTATCAATGGTAACCTTTTAGAGCATGAAGAAAAGAGATTACTTAAAACTTTGAGGAAGCACCGTGCCGCTATTGGATATACTCTTGATGATCTTAAGGGCACTAGCCCCACTCTATGTCAGCACAAAATTAATATGGAGCCCAATGCTAAGCCAATTGTTGATCACCAGCGACGATTGCATCCTAAGATGAAGGATGTGGTAAGAACTGAAATATTAAACCTTATGGAAGCAGGTATAATTTATCCCATAGCTGATAGTAAATGGGTATGTCCTGTTCATTGTGTCCCTAAGAAAGGAGGTATAGCTGTTGTTCCTAATGATAAAAATGAACTCATCCCACAAAGAATTGTAACTGGCTATAGGATGGTAATTGATTTCAGGAAATTAAACAAAGCTACTAGAAAAAATCATTACCCCTTGCCTTTTATTGATCAAATGTTAGAAATATTGTGTAAGCATACACACTTTTGTTTCCTTGATGGATATTCTGGGTTTTCTCAAATACCCGTGTCAAAAGAAGATCAAGGTAAAACCACTTTTACTTGCCCTTTTGGAACTTATGCTTATAGACGTATGCCTTTTGGTTTATGCAATGCACCTGCTACCTTTCAAAGATGTATGGCTGCTATATTCTCTGATTTTTGTGGAAAGATTGTTGAGGTTTTCATGGATGATTTTTTCGTTTATGGAACTTCTTTTGATGATTGCTTAAGCAACCTTGATCAAGTTTTGCAGAGATGTGAAGAAACTTATCTTGTCTTGAATTGGGAAAAGTGCCACTTTATGGTGAATGAAGGTATTGTCCTTGGGCTTAAAATTTCTGAACGAGGTATTGAAGTAGATAAAGCTAAAGTTGGTGCAATTGAGAAAATGCCATGTCCTAAAGATATTAAAGGTATGATAAGTTTCCTTGGTCATGTTGGTTTCTATAGGAGATTTATTAAAGACTTCTCTAAAAATTTTAGGTTTCTTACTAATCTTTTGCAAAAAGATGTTCCATTTGTTTTTGATGATGATTGTGTAGAAGCCTTTGAAATACTTAAGAAAGCCTTGATCTCTGTACCCATTGTTCAACCACCTGATTGGAACTTACCATTTGAAATTATGTTTGATGCTAGTGATTATTCTGTTGGTGCTGTCCTAGGACAAAGAGTTGATAAGAAATTGAATGTTATCCATTATGCTAGTAAAACTCTAGACACTGCTCAAAGAAATTATGCTACTACTGAGAAAGAATTTTTAGCAGTTGTGTTTGCATGTGATAAATTCATATCCTATATTGTTGACTCTAAAGTAACCGTGCACACTGATCATGCTGCTGTTAAATATCTTATGGAAAAGAAATATGCTAAACCTAGGTTGATTAGGTGGGTTCTCTTGCTACAAAAAATTTGATTTGCATATTATTGTTAGAAAGGGAGCTGAGAATCCCGTAGCTGATAATTTGTCTAGAATGCAAAATGTTCTTGATGACCCACTGCCTATTGATGATAGTTTTCCTGATGAACAATTAGCTATTATAAATACTTATAATACTCCTTGGTATGCAGGCTATACTAATTACATTGTTGCTAAATATATACCACCTAATTTCACATACCAACAAAAGGAAAAGTTCTTCTTTGATTGAAGACATTACTTTTGGGATGACCCAGATCTTTATAAAGAAGTAGATGGTGTTATTAGGCATTGTGTACCTGAGCATGAATAGGAACAAATCCTACGGAAGTGTCACTCCGGGGCATACGGAGGACACCATGCTGGAGATAGAACCACA
This sequence comes from Thinopyrum elongatum, assembly GCA_011799875.1. Classification (NCBI taxonomy): domain Eukaryota; kingdom Viridiplantae; phylum Streptophyta; class Magnoliopsida; order Poales; family Poaceae; genus Thinopyrum; species Thinopyrum elongatum. Next base: position 537,882,324 of record CM022299.1, read on the forward strand.
CATAAGGTATTACAATCTGGTTTTTATTGGCCTACTCTCTTCAAGGATGCACGTAAGTTTGTCTTATCTTGTGATGAATTCCAAAGAATTGGTAATATTGGTAGACTTCAGGAAATGCCTATGAATTATTCACTTGTTATCGAACCATTTGATGTTTGGGGATTTGACTATATGGGACATTTTCCTTCCTCTAATGGGTATACACATATTCTAGTTGCTGTTGATTATGTTACTAAGTGGGTAGAAGCTATTCCAACTAGTAGTGCTGATCATAACACTTCTATTAAAATGCTTAAAGAAGTTATTTTCCCGAGGTTTGGAGTCCCTAGATATTTAATGACTGATGGTGGTTCACATTTTATTCATGGCGCTTTCCGTAAACTCCTTGCTAAATATGCTGTTAACCATAGAATTGCATCTCCTTATCATCCTCAGTCTAGTGGTCAAGTTGAATTGAGCAATAGATAAATCAAATTAATCTTGCAAAAATCATCAATAGATCTAGAAAGAATTAGTCTAAGAAACTTGATTATGCATCGTGGGCTTATAAAACTGCATATCAAAATCCTATGGGTATGTCTCCGTACAAAATGGTTTATGGAAAAGCATGTCATTTACCTTTTGTGTTAGAACATAGAGCATATTGGGCAATTAAATAACTTAACTGTGACTTCAAACTTGCCGGTGAAAAGAGGTTGTTTGATATTAGCTCGCTAGATGAGTGTAGAACCCAAGATTATGAAAATGCCAAGTTGTTTAAAGAGAAAGTTAAAAGATGGCATGATAAAAGAATTCAAAAACGGGAATTCAAAGTGGGTGAGTATGTTTTATTGTACAACTCTCGTTTTGGATTCTTTGCAGGAAAACTTCTCTCTAAATGGGAAGGACTGTATATCATCGAAGAAGTCTACCGTTCTGGAGCTATCAAGATCAACAACTCCGAGGGTGGTTAATGGACAAAGAATTAAACATTATATCTCATGTACACCTATTAATGTTGAAACTAACATTGTTCAGACTATGACATCGGAGGAACACATAAGGGAGACCTTTCGGAACACTCCAGAACCCTGAAAAAGAGTAGGTATGTGATACGGTAGGTAAACCGACTCCAAAAATGCCATAAAAATATTTTCTGTCCATTTTGGAATATTATAAAAAATACCAAAATAAGAAACAACTGAGGGGACCCACGAGCTGCCCACAAGGCACATGGGAGCGGACACCCCCTGGGCGTGCCCATGTGGCTTGTGGGCCCCTCGGGTGCCTTCCCGACTCCGTTTTATTCTAGAATACTTGATTTGCAAGATAAAAATTCTTTATATATACTCCCTGATGTTTTGACCACCGTATCACAGAAATCTCTTATGTTCTTGTTTCGTGCTATTTTCCTGACAGATCCAAACCCCCATGGCTCTCCAAAGGCTCCGGACCAAGCATCTGATAGTGCAGCCTTCGCCGGGCAAATGCCCATACAATGCAGTATGTTATGAGTGGTCGTCAGGAGAGGAGGACACCGGCAAGGAGGATAAAGCTGAAGAGGTCACGGGAAGCCAGACTCGGGAGGGAGGTCAAGGCATGCCCATGGGAGAAACTACAGAAAAGGGAGATATACTGCAACCCCTTTATGATCATCTCTCTCCATTTGAAATTGATACCTTGAGGGTTTTTGGAACAATTTGTGCTCATAATACATCTCTCACTCATGAAGTTATTCTGTTGGAAGAGCAAAATCGTGCCCTTTGGAATATTAATAGAAGTCTGGAGTACTTATTGAAGCTGAAGGACAAGCCTACCTCATCATCATCACCATTAACCTAAGAAGGAGACTTGAGTACATGGGTATGGGCACCACCCTGGCTTGTGCCAAGCCTGGGGGAGGTGCCCCGGTATCGTATCACCATCACTTTTATTATCTTTACCTATCTTAGTTCGATCCTCAGTTATTTCGTGATTTAGTCAAATAAAAGTTTAGTATGATCTATTTTCGAGTGCTAGTTTCATGATTATCTATGTAATTGAGTTGAGAGTTATATAATAAAGAGTAGTTTGAGTTTTGCTTCTTTACCTTTTTGTTTCAATCTTAGCAATGGAAATAATAAAAAGACCTGTAGGATCGAAAGTAGGTCTAGAGGGGGGGGGGGTGATTAGACTACTTGACCAAGTAAAAATCTAACCTTTTCCCAGTTTTAGTTGTGGGCAGATTTTAGCAATTAGCACAAGTCAAGCAATCAACCTACACATGCAATTCTAAGAGTGTAGCAGCGGAAAGTAAAACATTGCATATGAAGGTAAAGGGAAGGGTTTGGAGAGTGCAAACGCAATGATGACACGGAGATTTTTGGCGTGGTTCCAATAGGTGGTGCTATCATACATCCACATTGATGGAGACTTCAACCCACGAAGGCTAACAGTTGCGCGAGTCCATGGAGGGCTCCACCCACGAAGGGTCCACGAAGAAGCAACCTTGTCTATCCCACCATCACTGGTACAACGAGGTGCTATACACATGGTTTTTAACCCCTTTTCGCGACGGCATTTTGAACCGTCACCAAGTGAGTGACTGCGATAGGGGGGTCCTTCCCACACGACCCAGAAACTGTCGGGGATAGGGAGCCTGATGTCGCTTGAACTACATCGGTATTTCCCCAAAGAGGAAGGGATGATGCGGCACAGCTACGTACGGTAGGTATTTCTCTCAGCTATGAAACCAAGGTATCAATCCAGTAGGAGAACCAAGCAACACTATGTAAACGGTACCTGCACACAAAGAAAAAATACTTGTCAATCCCGTTCGGGTAACGGTGCCAGAAATTGTCATGTGGACGGGGAAAAATTATGATAGATTGGATAAATAGATCTCGAATAAACGCAAAATAAAAGAAGTAAATAAAAAGTGCAGCAAGGTATTTTTGGGTTTTTGGTATAATAGATCTGAAAATAAAAGTGGCAAATAATAGATCGGAAAGCAAATATGAAGAAGAATAGACCCGGGGGCCGTAGATTTCGCTAGTGTCTTCTCTCGGGAAAAATAGCATACAGTGGGTAAACAAATTACTGTTGGGCAATTGATAGAACTTCAAATAATCATGATGATATCCAGGCAATGATCATTATATAGGCATCACGTCCAAGATTAGTAGACCAACTCCTGCCTGCATCTACTACTATTAGTCCACACATCGACCGCTATCCAGCATGCATCTAGTGTATTAAGTTCGTGGATAAATGGAGTAATGCTATAAGAATGATGACATGATGTAGACAAGATCTATTCATGTAGGAATAGACCCCATCTTGTTATCCTTAATAGCAACGATACATACGTGTCATGTCCCCTTCTGTAATTGGGATTGAGCACCGTAAGATCGAACCCATCACAAAGCACCTCTTCCCATGGCAAGAAAAATCAATCTAGTCAGCCTAACTAAACCAAAGATTCGAAGAAGAAATACGAGGCTAAAAGTAATCATGCATATAAGAGATCAAAGAAACTCAAATAACTTTCATGGATAAAATAGATCTGATCATAAACTCAAAGTTCATCGGATCCCAACAAACACACCGCAAAAAGAGTTACATCAAATAGATCTCCAAGAGACCATTTTATTGAGAATCAAAAGAGAGAGAGGAAGCCATCTAGCTACTAACTACGGACCCGAAGGTCTACAATGAACTACTCACGCATCATCGGAGAGGCACCAATGAGGATGATGAACCCCTCCGTGATGGTGTCTAGATTGGATCTGGTGTTTCTGGAACTTGCGGCGGCTGGAATTGTGTTTCGTCGACTCCCCTAGGGTTTTTGGAATATTGGGGTATTTATAGAGCAAAGAGGTGGTGCGGGAGGCCACTGAGGTGGGCACAACCCACCAGGGCGTGCCTGGGCCCCAAGGTGCGTCCAGGTGGGTTGTGCCCCCCTCGGGGCACCCCTCTGGTACTTCTTTGGCCCAAGTTGTTCCTTCTGGTCCAGAAAAAATCTCCAAAAAGTTTTGCTACGTTTGGACTCCGTTTGGTATTTATTTTCCGTGAAGTAAAAAACAAGCAAAAAACAACAACTGCCACTGGGCACTATGTCAATAGGTTAGTCCCAAAAAATGATATAAAATTGCTATAAAATGATTGTAAAACATCCAAGAATGATAATATAACAGCATGGAACAAGCAAAAATTATAGATACGTTGGAGACGTATCAGCATCCTCAAGCTTAATTCCTACTCGTCCTCGAGTAGGTAAATGATAAAAACAGAATTTTTGATGTGGAATGCTGCCTAACATGTTCATCACATTTTATTTTCTTTGTAGCATGGACATTTGGACTTTTATATGATTCAAAGCAATAGTCTTGTTTTGACATGAAGATCCCAATACTCAAGCATATCAACAAGCAACTATGTCTTTCAAAATATCAACACTAAAGCGAGTTATCCCTAGCCCATTATGCTCAATCATTGATCCATTCATGAAACACACTCGCATATTAGCTATACCCAATGCTCAAGTACGATCATAGTGCCCCTTAGTTGGTGCTTTATAAGAGAAGATGGAGGCTCAAATAAATTAAAAATTGCATAAAGTAAATAGAAAGGCCCTTCGCAGAGGGAAGTAGGGATTTGTAGAGGTGCCAGAGCTCAAAGTGAAAAAGATAGAGATAAAACATTTTGGGTGGCATGCTTTTCCTGTCAACGAAAACGATCGAGTAGTTCCCAATACTTTCCATGCTAGATATATCATAGGCTGTTCCCAAACAGAAAATAAAGTTTATTCCTTTTTCCATCATACTTTCACATTCCACGGCTAGCCGTATCCACGGGTACCGTCCATACCAACACTTTCCAATGAATTTATTATTTGACAACATAAAGTAAATTCATTTTTCATTTCGGGACTGGGCATCCCTAATACCTTTGCCGTACTCTCGTGCAATGATAAGTGAATAAGCACTCATCTTGAGAATAACACATATAGCATGGAAAAATATCAGCCACCCCCTACCGTTTCATGAGCGGTACGAGCACACAAAAAGGAAATTTATTTTGAAAATTAGGTATGGCACATACAAATTTTCTTAGAATGGCATGGAAATACCGCATATAGGTAGGTATAGTGGACTCATATGGCAAAACTGGGTTTAAGGATTTTGGATGCACAAGTAGTATTCCTACTTAGTACAAGTGAAGGCTAGCAAAAAGATTGAGAAGCATCCAATCAAGAAATGAAAAATCTCATAAGCGAGAATTAAGCATAACTAACACAGAATAATGCACCACAAGTAGGATGTAATTTCATTGCATAACTATTGACTTTCATTCTTGCATAGGGAATCACAAACCTTAACACCAATATTCTTACTAAAGCACAATTACTCATCAACATGACTCACATATTATATCATCATATCACAAAACTATTACAAAGAATCAAGTTTATTTTGTCCAATGTTCTTCATGAAAGTTTTTATTATATCCCTCTTGAATATCTATCAATTTGGGACTAATTTCATATGTTGCTTTTGATAGCTCAAACAAATCTAAGTGAAGAACATGAGCATTGAATTTTCTTCTCTCAAAATAATATAAGTGAAGCATGAGAGAATTTCTTCAAAAATATTAAAGCACACCATGCTCAAAAAGATACAAGTGAAGCACTAGCAATTTCATAGCTCAAAAAATTTAAGTGAAGCATATAGAGCAATTCTAACAAATCATAGCATAATTTTGGCTTTCTCAAATAGGTGTGTTCAGCAAGGATAGATGACACAAAATAAAAAGCAAAGCAAGCAAAGACTCATATAACACAAGACGCTCCAAGCAAAACTCATGATATGTGACGAATAAAAATATAGCTCCAAGTCTAATACCGATGGTCGTTAGAAGAAAGAGGGGATGCCACTCGGGGGCATCCCCAAGCTTAGTTGCTTTTTTCTCTTTGGATAATTGCTTGGGGTGCCATGGGGCATCCCCAAGCTTAGGCTCTTCTTACTCATTATTCCTTCATCCATCGTGATCTCACCCAAAACTTGAAAATTTCAATCACACAAAACTCAACAAAACCTTCGTGAGATCCGTTAGTATAAGAAAACTAATCTTTACTTTAAGTACTGTAGAAAACCCATTCAAATTTTGTTATTGCATTATATCTACTGTGTTCTAACTTTACCGTGGCTTACAACCCCCGATACAAACCATAGATTCATCAAAATAAGCACACAATGCAAAGAAAACAGAATCTGTAAAAAACAGAATAGTCTGTAAAGATGCGAATTGTTCTCATACTTCTGTAACTCCAAAAATTCTGAAAAATTAGGAAAACATAGGAAATTTGTATATAAATATTTTGTAAAACAATTCAGAATTTTTGGTCGCTTATGTGATTTTATACAATTATTTTATTGGACGCAAAAGTTTCTGTTTTCGAACAAGATCAAATCAACTATCACCAAAGCTATCCCAAAGGCTTTACTTGGCACAAACACTAATTAAAACATAAAAAACACAATCATAACAGATGCATAATTGTGCAAACACTCAAGAACATAAATAAAAAGGCAAAAATAAATTTTATTCATTGGGTTGCCTCCCAACAAGCGCTATCGTTTTACGCCCCTAGCTAGGCATAAAGCATAGGTTCAAGTATTGTCATCTTTCTTTCTAGATCCATAGGATGCCCTCATGATTGATTCATATGGTGGCTTGATTCTTGTTCTAGGGAAGTTTTCCATACCCTTCCTTAGTGGAAATCGAAATTTAATATTGCCTTCTTTCATATCAATCACGACACCAATAGTACGTAAAAACGGTATACCAAGTATAATTGGGCAAGACGGATTGCTATCAGTATCAAGAACAATAAGATCTATGGGCACATAATTCCTATCTGCAAGAGTAAGAACATCATTAATTCTTACCAAAGGCTTTTTAATAGTAGAATCCGCCAAGTGCAAGTTCAAAGAACACTCTTCAATATTGTTAAGACCGAGAACATCACATAAAGATTTCGGAATTGTGGAAACGCTAGCACCCAAATCACATAAAGCAAAACACTCATAATTTTTTATCTTGACTTTGATGGTGGGTTCCCATTCATCATGTAATTTTCTAGGAATTGAGATCTCTAATTCAATTTTTTTTCAAAAGCTTTCATCATCGCATCAACAATATGTTTAGTAAAAGCTTTATTTTGTTCATAGGCATGGGGTGAATTTATCATGGATTGCAACAAAGAAATACAATCAATCAAAGTGCAACTATCATCATTAAAGCCTTTGTAATCCAAAAGAGTGGGCATATCACTTGTTAAAGTTTTGACCTCTCCAAACCCACTTTTATCAATTTTTTCAACAAGATTTTCACCCTCCAAATTATCGGGACGCCTTCTAGCTAAAGTTGACTCTTCTTCAGTCCCTTTATCATCAATTTTAGTTTTACTAAACAAGGAATCAATAGAAGAAACACCAATCACTTTAAGATCTTCATCATTTTCATGAAAGCAATCACTAGAAAACGCTCTTTCTAAAAATTCTCTTTTAGCTCTAAGCATAGCGGTTCTTTTCTTGCTTTCATATATAGAAACATATAAAGCTTTATTGATTCTTCAACCTTAGGCACAAAGGCTTTTAGGTTGAGATTTCTACATCATGAGAAATTCTATCAATGCTTCTAGACATATCATCAATCTTATTCAACTTTTCCTCTATCGTATTATTGAAAACTTTTTGAGCATTGATAAATTCTTTAATATTATTCTCAAGATCAGAGGGGTTACTATTATTATTATAAGAAGGATTACCATAGGAATTACCATAATTATTAGAGGAATTTCCTGAAAAAGGCCTAGGATTAAAATTACCTCTATAAGCATTGTTATTGAAATTGTTTCGCGAGATAAAATTCACATCTACGGCATCACTATTTTGCTCAATCAAAGTAGACAAAGGCACATCATTAAGATTAATAGGAGCATTTCTATTAGCAACCAATTTCATAAGAGCATCAACTTTTTCACTCAAAGAATTTATTTCTTCAACCGAATTGACTTTTTTACTAGTAGGAGCTCTTTCGGTATGCCATTGTGAATAATTTGCCATAATATTATCAAGAAATTTAGTAGCTTCACCCAAAGTAATTTCCATAAAAGTACCACCCGCGGCGGAATCTAAAATATTTCTAGAAACAAAATTCAATCCCGCATAAAATTTTTGTATGATCATCCAAAGATTTAAACCATGCGTAGGACAATTTCTTAGCATCAATTTCATTCTTTCCCAAGATTATGCAACATGTTCATGCTCAAGTTGCTTAAAATTCATGATCTGAGTTCTAAGGGAAATAATTTTTACGGGCGGAAAATACTTAGTAATAAAAGTATCCTTGCACTTATCCCAAGAATCAAGACTATTGCGAGGCAAAGAAGAAAACCAAATTTTTGCACGATCTCGCATAGAAAACAGAAATAATTTCAACTTCACAATATCATTGTCCACATCTTTTTTCTTTTGAATATTGCATAATTCTACGAACGTGTTAAGATGGGACGCGGCATCCTCATTAGGAGTACCAGAAAACTGATCTTTCATAACAAGATTCAACAAAGCGGCATTGATATCACAAGATTCCGCACTAGTGGCGGGAGGAGCAATCAGAGTGCTAATAAAATCATTATTATTGGTATTGGATAAAATCACACAACTTGGTGTTCTCTTGTGTCATCGTGACTACGCAAACAAGATTGCACACAAAGACAGATCTGACGAGAAAACGATGAACGGAAAAGAGGGCGAATAAAATGACAATTTTTTGTGAAGTCGGGGAGATGAAAACAAGAGGCAAATGGAAAATAATGTAAATTGCAAGGATATGAGATTTGTGATTAGGAACCTGATAGATGTTGATGATGTCTCCCCGGCAACGGCGCCAAAAATTCCTTTTGATGTCGCTTGAACTACGTCAGTATTTCCCCAAAGAGGAAGGGATGATGCAGCACAGCTACGGTAGGTATTTCCCTCAGTTATGAAACCAAGGTATCAATCCAGTAGGAGAACCAAGCAACACTATGTAAATAGTACCTGCACACAAAGAACAAATACTTGCAACCCGACGTGTTAAAGGGGTTGTCAATCCCTTTCGGGTAACGGTGCCATAAATTGTCACGTGGACGGGGGAAAATTATGATAGATTGGATAAATAGATCTTGAATAAACGCGAAATAAAAGAAGTAAATAAAAAGTGCAGCAAGGTATTTTTGGGTTTTTGGTATAATAGATCTGAAAATAAAAGGTGCAAATAATAGATCGGAAAGCAAATATGAATAAGAATAGACCCGGGGTCCATAGATTTCGCTAGTGGCTTCTCTCGAGAAAAATAGCATACGGTGGGTAAACAAATTACTGTTGGGCAATTGATGAAACTTCAAATAATCATGACGATATCTAGGCAATGATCATTATATAGGCATCACGTCCAAGATTAGTAGACCGACTCCTGCCTGCATCTACTACTATTACTCCACACATCGACCGCTATCCAGCATGCATCTAGTGTATTAAGTTCATGGAGAAACGGAGTAATGCAATAAGAACGATGACATGATGTAGACAAGATCTATTCATGTAGTAATAGACCCCGTCTTGTTATCCTTAATAGCAAAGATACATACGTGTCATGTCCCCTTCTGTCACTGGGATTGAGCACCGTAAGATCGAACCCATCACAAAGCACCTCTTCCCATGGAAAGAAAAATCGATCTAGTCAGACTAACTAAACCAAAGATTCGAAGAAGAAATACGAGGCTATAAGTAATCATGCATATAAGAGATCAAATAAACTCAAATAACTTTCATGGATAAAATAGATCTGATCATAAACTCAAAGTTCATCGGATCCCAACAAACACACCGCAAAAAGAGTTACATCAAATAGATCTCCAAGAGACCATTGTATTGAGAATCAAAAGAGAGAGAGAGAGGAAGGCATTTAGCTACTAACTATGGACCCAAAGGTCTACCATGAACTACTCATGCATCATCGGAGAGGCACCAATGAGGATGATGAACCCCTCCGTGATGGTGTCTAGATTGGATCTGGTGTTTATGGAACTTGCGGCGGCTGGAATTGTGTTTCGTCGACTCCCCTAGGGTTTTTGGAATATTGGGGTATTTATAGAGCAAAGAGGCGGTGCGGGAGGCCACCGAGGTGGGCACAACCCACCAGGGCACGCCTGGGGCCCCAGGCATGCCCAGGTGGGTTGTGCCGCCCTCGGGGCACCCCTCTGGTACTTCTTTGGCCCAAGTTGTTCCTTCTGGTCCAGAAAAAATCTCCAAAAAGTTTCGCTGCATTTGGACTCCGTTTGGTATTGATTTTCTGCGAAGTAAAAAACAAGCAAAAAACAACAACTGGCACTGGGCACTATGTCAATAGGTTAGTCCCAAAAAATGATATAAAGTTGCTATAAAATGATTGTAAAACATCCAAGAATGATAATATAACAGCATGGAACAAGCAAAAATTATAGATACGTTGGAGACGTATCAGATCCATGATGTAGAGGCCTTGCCAAATGTAATCGTATGCGATGCAGCACACACTAAATTCTTTCGCATGTGCGGGATCAGTGATTAAACATTTCTAATGACGTAGTGAAACCAAACGGTGTGTCGTAATGAACCATTTGGGAAACAGTATGTAAGGCACACGGGCCAACATATGAACTGTGTGCGATATGTGCCCCATCGCACATGAGTTTTCTGCGGAACCGGTCTGCCATGCAAGACTCCATCGCACACGTTTCCCAACAATTACCGTGTGCGATAATGTTCTATCACAAACGGTTCAGGAGCCCCTTCGCATACATACAAGTACTACATACCGTTTGTGATTTCTTGTGTATCACCGACGGTTGCGGCAAGAGTGACGTGTGCTTTTCCTTTGGGATCCCACACATTTCCTGAAAAATTTACGACTGGGATCATATTTTACATTGGGCATGGTTTACTCTGAGCTCTCGTGTGCGATAATGTGATATCACAAACGGTTCTAGAGCCCCTACGCACACGTAGTAGTGCTGCAAATCGTTTGCGATCTGCTGTGTATCACCGACGGTTCAGCTACGATTGACGTATGCTTTCTGATGTGGATCGCACACACTCATTTAGTTGAACTGCGTGCGAAGCAATTGCCAGGTTAAAACAAAAATATCCCATTTGAATCAGCATGCAAAAAGCAAATTCACCACAATATTCAATTGAACAAATAGTGTCCACAGGAAGAACATTCATCAGATTTCGCAACAATTGCAATTGAACAAATGGTAGCTAAATTCCAATGATTTGTTGACATATATATGCATTACATAATTAATCATAGTATACGAAATACGAAGAACTCATCAGATGGAAAACAATGGATCCATGCGTATATGTTTAGCGGCTAACTCTTACTCAATGTTTCAGGAGAACGCATGCTGAAATCTTCATTATCACCAGTGGGATTGATGTAGTGATTCAGGAAGAAGTCGCTGATAAATCTTCGAACCATCAGCAATTCACCAGCGTGGAGCGGTTCAGGGGTCCTCGGTTCTAAGATGAGCTGCAGTATTTTTAAGAGCAGAATGTACCATATGAGTGGAGTAGAAGATATTAATCAAGATAGACTTACTGGTACTAATTCGCGAGCATCTTCACAACTATCAGCAGATTTGCAGATGGAGATCATGTGTGTGCAAACATAGTATCCACAAAGTCTGGTCCCTGCTTGTTGCTGAGGACACTGAAATTTTTTGTACAGAATTAGTCATGTATTTGTCCTGTTAGGAATAACCTAACCGGTGTTAGATGTATTTTTTTTCTTTGGACAGAAATAGAAAGAGGTTTGTTTAGAAGCTTGAACATTTGACTAGCGTAAGAAAAGGTATTTGCAGACTATTGGATACATTTTCCGAAAATAACGGATTTCGGTGTGTTACCGGAGAAACGATCTCGTGCTATAGAGGTAGTTCCCTCTTGAACAGGTTCCCTGGTTTAGTTTTCCACAATGCGAACACACTGCAAATGAAGATGAATTTTCACAACATCAATTATTGAACCAGATATGAATGCAAATTAATTTCAACAACATAGAATTCAATACCTATCCATGAATTGCTGAAGATGCGTCAAATCCTGAGCGTTTGTTAACTCTCTGAGAGAATACATGTAGTAAACTGTGTTCTTGTTTGGAAAAATGAATACCAATATCCAGTGATTGGTACATATTAAGAAAGCCATGAACTTACGAATTATGTCGAAATCTGAAAGACAATCACTGTATGCGTGGTTGTTTACTTGACTTACCATTCATGATATGGCCAGAGAAATGATTCTGCATGGGATGTGTTTTTGAAGATACGGACGACCGTGTTAATGGCCCACTCCCGTGCATCCTTACCATCTAATGTTGTGCCATTTGCTAATGCAGGATCTTTTAAATACACACTCTCCCTTTTTCTTCTCTGCGTGTTCAATCCCCTGAGAGGAGTAAAATGCAGTTAGTTGTTTATCATTTACAACCTTGTATGGAGAAGTTGATCAGAGTTTGTTAAGTACTTACAAAATCAGGCATCTAACAAGAGTGGCATCGAGCTCGTTGAAGTTGAAGAAGAGATGTAAGTCCTCGAAACTCACACTAATGGAACCAGCATCATGTCGGAAATGATCTCTGTTGTAGTGGACTAGCAGAACATGATGACCAGCTGACATTTGATCCATGCAATATTTATGTAACTCGCGGCAATTGGAGCTGTACTCATCAAAGTATTCGCCAACAAGAAATGGCTGGCCATGGATGTAATTGCGTGCTTCAAGTACGCCTGCTTTATTTTTAGCAAGCAGCAAAGTTATTTCTGAAGGAAATATGCCCTAGAGGCAATAATAAAGTTGTTATTTTATATTTCCTTACTCATGATAAATGTTTATTATTCATGCTATAATTGTATTGATCGGAAACCTAAATACATGTGTGAATACATAAACAAACACCGTGTCCCTAGTGAGCCTCTACTTGACTAGTTCGTTTATCAAAGATGGTTATGGTTTCCTAACCATGGACTTGAGTTGTCATTTGATAATGGGATCACATCATTAGGAGAATGATGTGATGGACAAGACCCATCCGTTAGCTTAGCATAATGATCGTTCAGTTTTATTGCTATTGCTTTCTTCATGTCAAATACATATTCCTTCGACTATGAGATTATGCAACTCCCAGATACCGTAGGAATGCCTTCCGTGCTATCAAATGTCACAACATAACCGGGTGATTATAAAGATGCTCTACAGGTATCTCCGAAGGTATTTGTTGAGTTGGCATAGATCGAGATTAGGATTTGTCATTCCGAGTATCGGACAGGTATCTCTGGGCCCTCTCGGTAATACACATCATAAGCTTGCAAGCAAACCACTAAGGAGTTAGTCACGAGGTGATGTATTACGAAACTAGTAAAGAGACTTGCCGGTAACGAGATTGAACTAGGTATGAAGATACCGACGATCGAATCTCGGGTAAGTAACATACCGATGGACAACGGGAATTACGTATGTTGTCATAACGATTCGACCGATAAAGATCTTCGTAGAATATGTAGGAGCCAATATGGGCATCCAGATTCCACTATTTGTTACTAACCGGAGAGGTGTCTCGGTCATGTCTACATAGTTCTTGAACCCGTAGGGTCCGCACGCTTAACGTTCGATGACGATATAGTATTATATGAGTTATGTGATTTGGTGACCGAATGTTGTTCAGAGTCCCGGATGAGATCATGGACATGACGAGGAGTCTCGAAATCGTCGAGAGGTAAATATTGATATATAGGGCGATGGTATTCGGACACCGGAAGTGTTTCGGGGGTCACCGGGTACTTATCGGGTCACCAGAAGGGGTTCCGGGTACCCCCGGCAAAAGATATGGGCCTTATGGGACAAGAGGGGAAACGCACCAGCCACAAGAGGATGGTGCGCCCCCCATATGGGCCGGCCTAGGAGGAGAATGAAAGAGGTGAAGGGAAAGGAAAGAGTGGAATAGGATTCCCCCTTCCTTCCCTCTTCCCCCTCTTTCCTTCCCTCTCGGATAAATATGGCAGGGGGGCGCCACTTGGGAGGACCCCAAGTAGGATTTGACCTACTTGGGGCGCCTCCTGGCAGCCTCCCCTCTCCCTCCCACCTATATATATGAGGAGGGGGCGCCTAGCACGGACCAGACAATTGCCTAGCCGTGTGCGGCGCCCCCTCCACCGTTTACACCTCCGGTCATATTTTCGTAGTGCTTAGGCGAAGCCCTGCGGAGATCACCATCACCGTCACCACGCCATCGTGCTGACGGAACTCATCTACTACCTCAACATCTTGCTGAATCAAGAAGGCGAGGAACGTCACCGAGCTGAACGTGTGCAGAACGCGGAGGTGCTGTGCGTTCGGTACTTGATCGGTTGAAGCGCGAAGAAGTTCGACTACATCAACCGCGTTGTGAAACGCTTCCGCTTACGGTCTACGAGGGTACGTAGACATACTCTCCCCATCGTTGCTATGCATCTCCATGGATAGATCATTGCGTGTGCGTAGAATTTTTTTTGTTTTCCATGCAACATTTCCCAACACTGGTATCAGAGCCAGGTTTATGCGTAGATGATATGCATGAGTAGAACACAAAGATTTGTGGGCAGTGATAGTCATACTGCTTACCACCAACGTCTTATTTTGGTTCGGCGGTATTGTGGGATGAAGCGGCTCGGACCAACCTTACATGTCCATGCACATGAGACCGGTTCCACCGACTAACATGCAACTAGTTTTGCATAAATGTGGCTGGCGGGTGTCTGTTTCTCCTACTTTAGTTGAATCGAATTTGACTGAGGCCGGTCCTTGAAGAAGGTTAAAACAGAAAACTTGACGAATCACCGTTGTGATTTTTGCTGTAGGTAAGAACGGTTCCTGCTGGAAACCCGTAGCAGCCACGTAAAACTTGCAACAACAAAGTAGAGGACGTCTAACTTGTTTTTGCAGGGTATGTTGTGATGTGATATGGTCAAGACATGATGTGATATATGTTATTGTATTAGATGATCATGTTTTGTAAGATATCTGGCAATCGGCAGGAGCCTTATGGTTGTCTCTTTATTGTATGAAATGCATACGCCATGTAATTGCTTTACTTTATCACTATGCGTTAGCGACAGTTGTAGAAGCAATAGTTGGCGAGACAACCACGACGCAACGATGGAGATCAAGGTGTCGAGCCGGTGACGATGGAGATCATGACGATGCTTTGGAGATGGAGACCAAAAGCACGAGATGATGATGGCCATATGATGTCACATATTTTGATTGCATGTGATGTTTATCTTTTATGCATCTTATTTTGCTTAGTACGGTGGTAGCATTATAAGATGATCCCTTCACTAAATTTCAAGGTAAAAGTGTTCTCCCTAAGTATGCACCATTGCTACAGTTTGTCATGTTGAGACACCACGTGATGATCGGGTGTGATAGACTCTACGTTCACATACAACGGGTGCAAGACAGTTTTGCACATGCAGAATACTTGGGTTAAACTTGACGAGCCTAGCGTGTATAGACATGGCCTCGGAACACTGGAGATCGAAAGATCGAACGTGAATCATATAGTAGATATGATAAACATAGAGATGTTCACCATTGATGACTACCCCATCTCACGTGATGATCGGACATGGGTTAGTTGATTTGGATCATGTATCACTTAGATGACTTGAGGGATGTCAATTTAAGTGGGAGTTCTTAAGTAATATGATTAATTGAACTTTATTTATCATGAACTTAGTCCTGATAGTATTTGCAAATTTATGTTGTAGATCAATAGCTCGCGATAGAGCTTCACTATTTTTTGATATGTTCCTAGAGAAAACTAAGTTGAAAGATGATAGTAGCAATGATGTGGATTGGGTCCGTGATCTGAGAATTATCCTCATTGCTGCACAGAAGAATTATGTCCTTGACGCATCGCTAGGTGATAGACCTATTGCAGGAGCAGATGTAGAACCGGGACTTCAAAAACATTTTGAAACGCCACGGAGCATATGAGATGTTCCAAGAGCTGAAATTGGTATTTCAGACTCATGCGCATGTCGAGAGGTATAAGACCTCTAACAAGTACTTTGCCTACAAGATGGAGGAGAATAGCTCAGCCAGTGAGCATGTGCTCAGAATGTCTGGGTACTACAATCGCTTGAATCAAGTGGGAGTTGATCTTCCAGATAAGAGAGTGATTGACAGAGTTCTCTAGTCACTATCACCAAGGTACTAGAACTTTGTGATGAACTATAATATGCAAGGGATGACAAAAACGATTCCTGAGCTCTTCGCGGTGCTGAAATCGGTGAAGGTAGAAATCAAGAAAGAGCATCAAGTGTTGATGGTTAACAAGACCACTAGTTTCAAGAAAAAGGGCAAGGGAAAGAAAGGGAGCTTCAATAAGAATGGCAAGCAAGTTGCCACTCCCGTGAAGAAGCCCAAAGCTGAACCCAAGCCCGAGACTGAGTGCTTCTACTGCAAAGGAAATGGTCACTGGAAGCAGAACTGCCCCAAATACTTGGCGGATAAGAAGGATGGCAAAGTGAACAAAGGTATATTTGATATACATGTCGTTGATGTGTACTTTACTGGTTTTCATAGTAGCCCCTGGGTATTTGATACCGGTTCAGTTGCTAAGATTAGTAACTGGAAACAAGAGTTGCAGAATAAACAGCGACTAGTTAATGGCAAGGTGACGATGTGTGTTGGAAGTGATTCCAAGGTTGATAAGATCACCATCGCACACTCCCTCTACCTTCGGGATTAGTGTTGGACCAAAATAAATTATATTTGGTGTTTGCGTTGAGCATGAATATGATTGGATCATGTTTATTGCGATACGGTTATTCATTTAAGTTAGAGAATAATTGTTGTTCTGTTTACATGAATAAAACCTTCTATGGATATACACCCAATGTAAATGGTTTATTGAATCTCGATCGTAGTGATACACATATTCATAATATTGATGCCAAAAGATGCAAAGTTGATAATGATAGTGCAACATATTTGTGGCACTGCCGTTTAGGTCATATTGGTATAAAACGCATGAAGAAACTCCATACAGATGGAATTTTGGAATCACTTGATTATGAATCATTTGATACTTGCGAACCATGCCTCATGGGCAAGATGACTAAAACTCCTTTCTCCGGAACAATGGAGCGAGCTAATGACTTATTGGAAATAATACATACCAATGTATGCGGTCCGATGAGTGTGGAAGCACGCGGCGGGTATCGTTATTTTCTCACCTTCACTGATGATTTGAGTAGATATGGGTATATCTACTTAATGAAACACAAGTGTGAAACATTTGAAAAGTTCAAAGAATTTTAGAGTGAAGTGGAGAATCATCGTAACAAGAAACTAAAGTTTCTATGATCTGATCATGGAGGCAAATATTTGAGTTACGAGTTTGGCCTTCATTTAAAACAATGTGGAATTGTTTCACAACTCACGCCACCTGGAACACCACAGCGTAATGGTGTGTCCGAACGTCGTAACCGTACTTTATTAGATATGGTGTGATCTATGATGTCTCTTACCGATTTACCACTATCATTTTGGGGTTATGCATTAGAGATAGCCGCATTCACGTTAAATAGGGCACCGTCTATATCCGTTGAGACAACACCGTATGAACTGTGGTTTGGTAAGAAACCTAAGCTGTCATTTCTTAAAGTTTGGGGCTGCGACACTTATGGCTTCAGCCTGATAAGCTCAAACCCAAATCGGAGAAGTGCGTCTTCATAGGATACCCTAAGGAAACAATTGGGTACACCTTCTACCACAGATCCGAAGGCAAAATCTTTGTTGCTAAGAATGGATCATTTCTAGAGAAGGAGTTTCTCTCGAAAGAAGTGATTGGGAGGAAAGTAGAACTTGATGAGGTAGTTGTACCTTATCTCGAATTGGAAAGTAGCACATCAGAGAAACCCGTTCCCGTGATGCCTACACCAACTAGAGAGGAAGCTAATGATGATGATCGTGAAACTTCAGATCAAGTTACTACAGAACTTCGTAGGTCGACCAGAACACATTCCGCACCAGAGTGGTACGGTAATCCTGTCCTGGAAGTCATGTTATTAGACCACGGCGAACCTATGAACTATGAAGAAGCTATGATGAGCCCAGATTGCGATTGATGGCTTGAGGCCATGAAATCTGTGATAGGATCCATGTATGAGAACAAAGTGTGGACTTTGGTGGCCTTGCCCGATGATCGGTAAGCCATTATGAATAAATGGATCTTCAAGAGGAAGACGGACGCTGATATCACTGTCTATAAAGCTCGACTTGTCGCAAAAGGTTTTTGACAAGTTCAAGGAGTTGAGTATGATGAGACTTTCTCACCCGTAGCGATGCTTAAGTCCGTCTGAATCATGTTAGCAATTACCGCATTTTATGATTATGAAATCTGGCAAATGGACGTCAAAACTGCATTCCTTAATGGATTTCTTAAAGAAGAGTTGTATATGATGCAACAAGAAGGTTTTGTCGATCCTAAAGGTGCTAACAAAGTGTGCAAACTCTAGCGATCCATCTATGGACTGGTGGAAGCATCTCGGAGTTGGAATATATGCCTTGATAAGGTGATCAAAGCATATGGTTTTATACAGACTTATGGTGAAGCCTGTATTTACAAGAAAGTGAGTGGGAGCTCAGTAGCATTTCTGATATTATATGTGGATGACATATTGTTGATTGGAAATGATATAGAATTTCTGAATAGCATAAAAAGGATACTTGAATAAGAATTTTTCAATGAAAGACCTCGGTGAAGCTGCTTACGTATTGAGCATCAAGATCTATAGGGATAGATCGAGACGCTTAATAGGACTTTCACAAAGCACATACCTTGGCAAAGTTTTGAAGAAGTTCAAAATAGATCAGTCAAAGAAAGAGTTCTTGCCTGTGTAGCAAGGTGTGAAGTTGAGTAAGACTCACAACCCGACCACGGCAGAAGATAGAGAGTGAATGAAAGTCATTCCCTATGCCTAAGCCATAGGTTCTATAAAGTATGCCATGCTGTGTACTAGACCTGTTGTGTACCTTGCCATGAGTTTGGCAAGGGGGTACAATAGTGAACCAGGAGTTGATCACTAGACAACGGTCAAAATTATCCTTAGTTACCTAAGAGAACTAAGGAAATGTTTCTCGGTTATGGGGGTGATAAAGAGTTCGTCGTAAAGGGTTACATCGATGCAAGCTTTAACACCGATCTGAATGACTCTGAGTCTCAATCTGGATACATATTGAAAGTGGGAGCAATCAGCTAGAGTAGCTCCATGCAGAGCATTGTAGACATAGAAATTTGCAAAATACATACGGATCTGAATGTGGCAGACCCGTTGACTAAACTTCTCTCACAAGCAAAACATGATCACACCTTAGTACTCTTTGGGTGTTAATCACATGGCGATGTGAACTAGATT
Source organism: Thinopyrum elongatum (assembly GCA_011799875.1). Lineage (NCBI taxonomy): Eukaryota > Viridiplantae > Streptophyta > Magnoliopsida > Poales > Poaceae > Thinopyrum > Thinopyrum elongatum. The sequence goes on from CM022299.1 coordinate 537,901,840, forward strand.
ATTGGCTCTAGTAAACTCTTTGGGTGTCACTACTGGAATCAGCCGATTTGTCGTCTGCCCACTCTTTGCTGTCCGCTAGCGGATGGGAAAGGTAGGCTTTGCCATCAGCCACCAGAAAGCGGACGGCAAAGGTAGGCTTTGCCATCAGTCAGCTCTTTGCCGTCAGCTAGCAGACGGCAAAGAGGGAGTCGCAAAGGCGAGGCGGACGGCAAACTTTAAAATTAACTTAACGGGCCGCTCCCCCGCCGTCGCCCTCTCTTTTTCTCCTCTCCTCTTTCCTCCCCGCCCGACGAGCACCGCCGCCGCCCCACCGCCCCGCCGGCCCACCCCCTCTCTGTCGCCCCCCCTCCCTGCCACCCCGCTCCGTCGCTGCCCCCCTCCCCGCCCGATCGCCGCCCCTTCCCTGCCCACCCCGCGCGTCGCCGCCGCACCCCTCCCCGTCTCATCACCGCCCGTCGCGCCCCCCCTCCCCTGCCTCCACCCCCCCGAGCCTCCCGCCGCTCCTCCCCGCCGCAGCCGTTGTGTGACCGCCCCCAAGGAGTGCCCCGCCCGTCGCCGCCCCCTCCCCGACCCCGTCGCACCCCGCCCCGTCGCCGCCCCTCCCCGACCCGTCGCCGCCCCCCACGGTGAGCCCCTGCACCCCCTCTCCTTTTTTTTCTATTTTCTTTTCTGTTTACTTTAGGTTTTTTAGTTTAGGTTTTAGTAGTTAGTTTAGGTTTAATTAGTTTAGGAAGCAGTGGTTAGTTAATTAATCAAATGCTACATGTACATTTAATTAGTTTAGGTTTTTTAGTTTAGTTTTAATTAGTTTAGGTTTTTTTGTTTAGTTAGTTTAGGTTTAATTAGTTTAACAAGAGATGGGGTTTTAGTGTCATCTCTACTCAGGAAAAAGGACCAATTGTTGGCCCATCTATACTGCTGTTGCTGATAGAATTTCTATAGATGGAAGCGTTTCTTTCGCTAGCTCAGTTTTAAAAAAAGAGGTCCAGAGCTCTTTTTTTAAAGCATCATTTTTAGTGGCAGCCAAACACCCCATAGTAAATAAAACTATGGTAATATCAAATATTGTAGCATTCTCAAAATACTTAGAAAAAACAAAGCAATCAAAGGGGGCCTTAGTTTAGTTTAATTAGTTTAGGGTTTTTTTTCTGTTTTTTAAGAATAAACAACAAAGATGAAAAAAAAGAAGTAAAAGAAGTAAAAGAAGAAGAAGCAGAAGAAGAAGAGGAAGAAGAAGAAGATGAAAAAAAAGAACAATAAGTAGAAGAAGAAGGAGAAGAAGAAGAAGAAGAAAGAAGAAGATGAAAAAAAGAAGTAGAAGAAGAAGATGAAAAAAAGAAGTAGGAAAAGTAGAAAAAGAGGGTCGCCGAGGGGTCGAGGGGTCGAGGATCGAGGGGAAAAGGAGTCGAGGGTCTAGGGGTCGAGGATCGAGGTGTCGAGGGGTTGAGGGTCGAGGGGAAAAGGGGTCGAGGATCGAGGGGAAAATGAATCGAGGGTCTAGGGGTCGAGGATCGAGGTGTCGAGGGGTCAAGGGTCGAGGGGAAAGGGGTCGAGGGTCGCCGAGGGGTCGAGGATTTGCCATCCCGACCACGACACCCCGACCCCCTGACCCCGACACCGCCTCGACACCCCGACACCGCGACCCCGACACAGCACCCCGACCCCGACACATCACCCCGACCCCAACACAGCACCCCGACACGACCCCCGACATACCACCCCGACAGCTTGTCACCCCTACCCGACACTCAACACGCCGACCCCTACTTAGCTATACCCCCACCACACGCCCGACCCCCGACACCTTCCGAAAAAGGTGCTCTTCGGCCTTCCAGAGGCCGATGGGGTCATATATTTGTGAATTATGAGTTAGGTCAGGTATTCAATTATTATTATGTACATATATATATATATATATATTATTAATTGGTTCATGTTATTAGGTATTCAATTTTTTATTATGTTCATGATGATGATACACACTTAATTTTTATTATGTTTATGTTGTACTAATTTCATTTACTCTTTGTCATTGCAGGTGTTGACAGATGGTGGGCGCGGGTCGAGAGCGCTCCGAGCCTCCTTCCTTGGTGCGTGCTGGGAGGGGTACTATTATTCCACCCCAGCACCTTCGGAGAGCGCTGGTAGATGGCATGCAGACACCGGCGGGCGCTTCTTCTTCGGCCGGGAGAGGTCGGGGGAAGACGAAGAGGGGTGCAGCTAGAGGTGGACGTGGCGGCGGGAGAGGTAGGAAGGCTGCTGCGCCTTCCTCGCCGCCACCCCCAGCTGATTCTCCGGACCACCGGAGTGCTCCGTCTCAGGTGGACCCGTCTCGGACTCCGGTCCATGAGCCTCGGGCCGAGGAGCCTCGGGTTGCCGAGCCTTCGTCGTCCGATGAGACTCGGGTCCCAGAGTCTTCGTCCCAGGAAACTCGAGTCCCAGAGTCTTTGTCCCACGTGACTCCGGAGGCTAGTGGCCATGCTGATGGTGGCGAGGACACCTTTTCTAATGATAGCTATAGCGAGGGCAAGCTGGTTGAGGGGGGCAAGAAGGTCTACCAGCGTGGTGGTACAAAGCTCCCGTCCGTGCTGGCGGCCCGCGACCAGAGGTGGTTGATTGAGCCTAACGGGGAGAAGTAAGTGCATTTACTCTTTTTTAACCTTTTTGCCTTCATGTTTCTTCAAATGAATATCTAATGTGTTGGCCTTGTCATACTGCAGGGGTTGGAAACATGCCCCTGGTGTCCGTAGGCCCAACTAGGTCCTTGGTGTGCTTTGCCGGCACCACTTCCCGGGGTGGGTCACGTTGCCCGGTGAGGGTGAGGTTCCACAGCTAGCACTGAGCTGGGAGCTATACGTGGCTGCCCGGGCCCTGCCGGAGGAGAGGGTCGACGGTGTCTTGTGCGAGACGGTGGCCGACATTGTGATCCAGCGGTTTTGGGTAATTTCTCCTTTACAGAATTAAAAATCAACAATACCTAGTGATTGTACTAATCAGTGTTGTCTTGTTTGATTGCAGACCTTCTACAGGTGTCTTGAGGAACACGAGGCGGACGCGGCTATGGTTCTCGAAGCCGAGTGCAAGCGCATACTTCAGAACTTATAGCACGAGGCTCGGGTGCAGGCTGTTCGAGACTACTACGCCTCGACTAACATTAAGAGGGCCAAGAAGAAGTGCCGCGCCAAGTATCTGAGTAAGGAGAAGTACATGAAGGTAATTACCTATTCTTAAGCACCTACTTCAGAACTTACGGCACGAGGCTCGGGTGCAGGCTGAAATTTCTCTTTGTCTAACTTAGGTGCCCCCGAGATGGTGTGCAGATAGGATGGACTGTTGGTAGGCGTTGGTGGATGAGTGGTGCTCTCCCCAATGGCTAGCCGTCCACAACAAGGCCAGGGATAAGCGTGCCCAAATGCAAGGTGTGCCACATCATCAAGGGAGCTCCAACCTGTTTGAGTACGGGGATCACTGGGTATGTGGTCTGAGCCCTTAACGATTCATGCAATTTCATTCTTCATGCTAGCTTGAGCCCTTAACTAATATTTTGTTCCTCTCTTTTAGGCGCGACACAACAAGAAGGACGTGCCACCGCTGTATGACCTCTATGCCATGGCCCATAGTGCCCCGTACAAGAAGGCCAAGGCATTCTCTGAGGATGACCTCGATCATCCAGAGAGCTTCACCAACGTCGCCTCCCATAACAAGCTCATGAGGTATAGAGAATTTGGGAAGGCGATGAAAGGGGAGGACTTCAACCCGAGCCAGAGTCCTTTTGATCCAGAGCTCGTGATGCTATCTGTTGATGGGAGGAAACATGGCTCGGTAGCCATTGGGGATGGACTGATACGTTGTCCTAGAAGTCTCCCGGAGATCAAGAAGCGCCAGACGAGGTCTCTTCCTGAGATAAGGCCTTGTCCACGGCCAATGGAGCTCGCCATCGAGTCTAGGGCCCAGGAGCTTCTAGCGGAGGCAAACAAGCAGGCGGCGCAGAGGGAGAGGGAGTTGGAGGAGAGGACGACTAGTCTATTGGAGGCGGAGAGGAACCGGAACGACGCGTCTCACCGAGCCCTATACGAGCTCCTCGTGGTAAGTTTCTCCTGCATATTAGCCAAATCATGCACGTAATGTTCGTTTCATTACTAACTAATATGACTGACTCATGAAAACAAAATGTGCAGTCCGTGTGCGAGAAAAATGGTCAGACCCCTCCGCCGATGCCCCAGATTGGTATAGCGGACACGGTGAGTTTCATTTGAATGGTCATTAGTTACTAGTATTCACATTTCAGTTGCATCATGCTAATGAGACATTGCAAATGATCTTTGGTGCAGCATGCCTCCCGACAAGCATCGACTGATCCTTCTCCGTCTCACACTGGCGCAACCCCGACCGGTCCTTCTCCGTTTGGCACTGGCGCAAACCCGACCGGTCCTTCACCTCCGTGATGATGGTAAGTTTTCCCAAGTGTTTTCTTAACAAATGCATACTTAGCTTAAGAAATGACCTACTTAGCTCCAAAATGACCTATACTTAGCTTATTTTCCTCGAAAATGACATAATAACCTTACTTAGCTACAAAATGACATATTTTAGCTAGGATAGCTATAAAATGACCTATACTTAGCATTTTTTCCTCCAAAATGACTTGATATGCTTAGTTAGCTAAAAAATGGCATAGCTACCTAGGATAGCTCAATAATGATCTATACTTAGCTTAGCTAGTTCATTTATGACATAATTAGCTCACTTGGGTAAAAAATGGCATAATAACCTAGGTTTAGCTCCAAAATGACCTATACTTAGATTATTTTCCTTGAAAATGACATAATAACCTTACTTAGTTCCAAACTGACATACTTTACCTAGGATAGTTATAAAATGACCTATACTTAGCATTTTTTCCTCCAAAATGACAAAATATGCTTAGTTAGCTCAAAAATGGCATAACTACCTAGGTTAGCTAAAAAATGACCTATACATAGCTTCTTCAGTTCATTTATGACATACTTAGCATACTTAGGTAAAAAATGGCATGATAACCTTGGTTTAGCTCCAAAATGACATAGACTTAGCTTGTTTTCCTCCAAAATGACAAAATAACCTTACTAAGCTCCAAAATGACCTATTTACCTAGCTTAGCTCTAAAATGACCTACACTTAGCATTTTTACCTAGCTTAGCAAAAAATGGCATTTTTACCTACCTTAGTTAGAAGAAGAAGAAGATAAAGAAGAGGAGAGGACAAAAAGAAAGAGAAGAAAAATTCTTCTTCTTCTTCTTCTATTTCTTCTTCTTCTTCTTCTTCTTTTTTTTCTTCTTCTTCTAGCTAGTCTTCTTCTTCTTCTTCTTCTTCTTCTAACTTTCTTCTTTCCCAATTTGCAGATTTGCTTGAGATGAGGAGCTTGCGTTCATGGAGTCTACTCTTCTCCTTATGCTTCTTTTTGTTTTGATTTTGTACGATGAACTTTGTTGGAGGAAACTTGTTGTTGGATATGTGTTGGAAACTTGTTGTTGGATATGTGTTGTTGCAAACTTGTTGTTAGATATGTGTTGTTGCAAACTTGTTGTTGGATATGTGTTGGATATGTTGTTGGATATGTGTTGGTATGCTTGTGTATATATATCTTCAAATGTGTATATATATATATCTGTGAAATTTAATGAATTTAAGAAAAAACAGAAAAAATAGGGGCTATACAGGCTCTTTGTCGTCTGCCAGCAGACGGCAAAGCTGCCACATGGCAGCTACCTGTGCAACCTGGGGGCAATGGGCTGGCCTATATGGTTGCTTTGCCGTCTGCTGGCAGACGGCAAAGACCTTTGCATCTTTGCCGTCTGCCAGCGGACGGCATAGCAGGACACGTGTCAGCTACCTGGGGAACCTGGGGGCTGGCCTATTTGGGCACTTTGCCGTCTGCTGGCAGACGGCAAAGCACGCCGCTAACCCCTTAACTGACCTAAGCTGGCACGTGTGCCGTCCGGGCCCTTTGCCGTCCTTTGGCAGATGGCAAAGGCCTTTGCATCTTTGCCGTCCACCAGCAGATGGCAAAGAGCCCTTTGCCGTAGTCTTTTCAGCCGGATGTGTTGCCGTTTGCTTGCTGACGGCAAAGGCCTTTGCCGTCCGCCAGGCATGCCTTTGCCGTCAGCCATGGCAGACGGCAAAGTTCCTGATTCCTGTAGTGTGTTGGTCACATGGCGATGTGAACTATGGGTGTTAAATCACATGGTGATGTGAACTAGATTATTGACTCTAGTGCAAGTGGGAGACTGAAGGAAATATGCCCTAGAGGCAATAATAAAGTTGTAATTTTATATTTCCTTATTCATGATAAAGGTTTATTATTCATGCTAGAACTGTATTGATCGGAAACCTCAATACATGTGTGAATACATAAACAAACACCGTGTCCCTAGTGAGCCTCTACTTGACTAGCTCGTTGATCAAAGATGGTTATGGTTTCCTAACCATGGACATGAGTTGTCATTTGATAACGGGATCACATCATTAGGAGAATGATGTGATGACCCATCCGTTTGCTTAGCATAATGATCGTTTAGTTTTATTGCTATTGCTTTCTTCATGTCAAATACATATTCCTTCGACTATGAAATTATGCAACTCCCGGATACTGGAGGAATGCCTTGTGTGCTATAAAACGTTACAACATAACTGGGTAATTATAAAGATACTCTACAGGTATCTCCGAAGGTATTTGTTGAGTTGGCATAGATCGAGATTAGGATTTGTCATTCCGAGTATCGGAGAGGTATCTCTGGGCCCTCTCGGTAATACACATCATAAGCTTGCAAGCAAACGACTAAGGAGTTACTCACGAGGTGATGTGTTACGGAACGAGTAAAGAGACTTGCCGGTAACGAGATTGAACTAGGTATGAAGATACCGAGGATCGAATCTCGGGCAAGTAACCTACCGATGCACTAAGGGAATTACGTATGTTGTCATAACGGTTCGACCGATAAAGATCTTCATAGAATATGTAGGAGCCAATATGGGCATCCAGGTTCCGCTATTGGTTATTGACCGGAGAGGTGTCTCGGTCATGTCTACATAGTTCTCGAACCCGTAGGGTCTGCACGCTTAACTTTCGATGACGGTATAGTATTATATGAGATATGTGATTTTGTGACTGAATATTGTTCGGAGTCCCGGATGAGATCACGGACATGACGAGGAGTCTCGAAATGGTCAAGAGGTAAAGATTGATATATAGGACGATGGTATTTGGACACCGAAAGTGTTTCGGGGGTCACCGGTTACTTATCGGGTCACCGGAAGGGGTTCCGGGCACCCCCGGCAAAAGATATGGGCCTTATGGGCTAAGAGGGGAAACGCACCAGCCACAAGGGGCTGGTGCACGCCCCATATGGGCTGGCCTAGGAGGAGAAGGAAAGATGGGAAGGGAAAGGAAAGAGTGGAATAGGATTCCCCCTTCCTTCCCTCTCCCCCCTCTTTCCTTCCCCCTCGGATAAGTATGGCAGGGGGGCGCCACTTGGTAGGACCCCAAGTAGGATTCGACCAACTTGGGGCGCCTCCTGGCAGCCTCCCCTCTCCCTCCCACCTATATATATGAGTAGGGGTGCACCTAGCGCAGACCAGACAATTGCCTAGCCGTGTGCGGCGCCCCCTCCACCGTTTACACCCCGGTCATATTTTCGTAGTGCTTAGGCGAAGCCCTGCGGAGATCACTTCATCATCACCGTCACCACGCCATCGTGCTGACGGAACCCATCTACTACCTCGACGTCTTGCTGGATCAAGAAGGTGAGGGACGTCACCGAGCTGAACATCTGCAGAACCCGGAGGTGCCGTGCGTTCGGTACTTGATCGGTTGAAGCGCAAAGAAGTTCGACTACAACAACCACGTTTTGAAACGTTTCTGCTTACGGTCTACGAGGGTACGTAGACACACTCTCCCCCTCGTTGCTATGCATCTCCATGGATAGATCATTGCGTGTGCGTAGAATTTTTTTTGTTTTACATGCAACGTTTCCCAACAATTTCTTCATCATCCATGCCGTCAGAAATAATATTACTTCCCGGTTCAAACAACTTGCTGTTAATTTGGTTCTGGGCGATGAGTGCTTTAAGTAAGAGGCAATTGTTCTCTTTCCTCTTTGCTCTCACGGCGCGCTTCCTCATGGGTGCAGCCTTTTTGCCCGCTTCCTTCTTGGTACTTGAAGCACTTCTGGTACAATGTCTGGTTGGCTGAAAGGCAGGCTGCCGAGCAGACGGTGAAGCTTCGATGGACTACTTAGCAGACGGTTTAGCTATGCCGGACTGCTGAGCTGGCGGTGCTACTGTGACAGACTGCTGGGCTGTAGGAGCAGAGGCATCAGACTGCTGACGATGCGTTGAAGCTATGTCGGGTTTCTGCGCAGGTGGTGCCAACTTGTCGGTGTGCTGAGGAGGCCGTGCCAACGCGTTGGTTTGCTGAGCAGGAAGTGCTAACGCATTGCTATGCTGATCACGCGGCTGCGGATTGACGGACTGATGAGCAGTCGGTTCTGGACCTACAGACTACTTAGCAGGCAGTTCTAAAGCATCAGAGGGCTTAGCAGTCCGTTCCACCAGGTTGGTCTGCTGAGCATGTGCTGCAGCTAGGTCTCCCTCCGCTGCTTCAGTGGCCGGCATCTGAACCGGTGGTGCGTCTTCAGCAGTTGTAGGCCTTGCCACTGGCTGCTCTGGGGCGGACGATGACATGGCCTGTACGGCACAAAGTCGGGCAGGCTGATCATAGGTTGATGCATCAGCCATTGGATTACGAGTATTAGGTTCTTTGGGGGAAGCACGCGAGAGCTGCTGTGGCAAGGAGATCGTCACCTGTTGAGGGGCGTCATTGGTTGCTCTTGGTGGGGCTTCAGGGATCTCATCCATGAACTCTATTTCCTTTCGTGGCCACTGGATGTGATGTAACAGTGTTTCTCCCAAGGTCCTTTGCTCATCAAAGTCTCCTAGGACATTCTTCAGGGGAAATTCATTGAATCCAGGATTTACTTCAGTCACGTAGCACTTCACACAGCTCAGCTTCAATGGCACATTGTCCAACAAGAGGCCCTCTTCCAAGAAGGGTCGACAAACCCAGGCTATTGCACATTTTAATGTACCTTCATAATGTGTAAGCACGCCCTTCAGTCTATCTTTCATTCCAGATAGATCAGATATAGCATCATCATGAGCAGCTGCAGTATCAGTGTCGCTCGGGTCAGCTGATGCACAACTACTATTTTGCGGTGTTGTAGCGCAGTAACCAACATCCTCCATGCCCGCCTCCCCTCCCATCTTCTGGCTATCTGTCAGTGTTAGAGTCTTCTGCATCATCATTGACTCCTCAATATCCTTTCGAACAGCCGGATACATGTCCTTCCTCAACCTTTCATACAATTCATTCTGCTTCATTTCACTCCTCACTTTTTTCATGCTGAGCCTCTCTTCTTTGCTGAGTGTGAAAGCCCTCTTGTATGGGACATTAACACCTATACCCCTTGCACGGCCAGGGGGCTCTCTTGTTTCCAGAGCATCGGACATAATGTCACATGGCCCTGAGTTCCTATAGAACCTTCCAGGGATCTTGGAGTCCTTTAACATCACGCGATACAGTTCTTCATCATGTGAGTTTTCAAAGAAATAAGTTCCGTCATCATGCCTCCTTGCACGTGCCCGCAAGTAGTCTCTAGAGCATTCACCCCTGATTTCACTAAAGGCCGGTTTCCCACCCGCATCTACTGCTTCTTTGTCCTCCTGGTCCCATATAGGTTTCATGCCGTAGTATCCTGCCACACCCATATGGTGGGTGTGTGTGTTCCTCTTCTGAAGTTCCGAGTGCTTGGCACTCTTCTCAGCAAACTTTGTAGTTGCCCTGACCCTTTTGAATTCTGCCCAGTCTGCCTTTGTAATTTGGGGGTATGCGGGGATTGGGTCCTTGCCTTCACTCAAGTACTTCTTGTACAACACGTGCTTCCAGTTTCTCCAAGCATCCCGAGCCTTCTTCAGTGCAGCATGTTCCACCTGCTTTCTCCACTGCTCTGGAACATTGAAGTGATCCATGATCTCCCGGACTATCCTTTGCCGTGTTTCTGTGTCAGCCTTCCGAAACCCCGGCAGATTAATGTTGAGCCTTGCCCTGCCAACAAATCCACACACACTCCTGAACCTCGTGCGTGCTTTATCTAGTTTAGTTGGAGCCCAAGACTTTAAATCGATCTCGGTTACTTCAAATACACCTTTGGGCTAGTGTGTGGGCTTCCTTGGAGCGTTCCTTCGTGTCCTAAATGGAAGGGTAATTGCTTCAGCTCTATCCCGTTCAAGATTACTTGATCCCTCACCATCTGCTGAAGACCTAGGGTTGTCGGAATCAGATGAAGATACATCGCCTGAAGCATGAGTGTTGTCGCTGCTACTCGGCATCTACAAAGAACACATGCGAAACTCAGGAAAGGATGATAAGCATAAAACTAACAACTTGGTATCAAGCTGTCTAAACATGTCATGCAATAATTTAGAAAATGTACGGCTTATTTGTTAAGTTTGTGTTACTCGGGCGCCCACGATCTGTAAATCGGCATTAACTTATTGGAACAAATACAGCTTATATGTACTAGTTAGGAAGGTAGATAATGAACATATATACGATCTCCATTATTTTATAGCCAATTTGGGAACATACGGAATGAAATAGGAAGAGGGATTGCGAGGAAATATGCCTCACCGTGATGGAGAGCAGTAACTAACAGGTTTCTTAATGCAAACCCGGCAGGACCACAGGAGAGGCGAGGGTTACAGGATTGATATGCTCGAGGGTGGATGGCGAGCAAACGAAGACGGCGAGGCGTGGGCAGCCGCGTGTTGGGAACGGCAGTGGAGGTAGGGTTGACGCCGAAGAGCGGGCACACGGCCCGGGTGAGCACGCCGGCGCCGGAGAGGGTTCTGCTGTGGATCTGGGGGAGGGGGGAGCTGGCGATGGAGATTGGGTGGACTAATTGAGTGAAGCGCGAGCGGGCGGTGGGGGGGTGTGTTGGCGGCCTAGGTGAAAAGGGTGAAAAAATATCACCGGTCGCCGCGCGGAAAGGCCTATACAAACGGTTGCCTCTAAGCGCTCGTGTGCACAAAGAGCATAATTTCGTTTGAAATAAAGATGTGCTAATTTTGAAATGAAGACGCGAGTTCATCGTTTTGCCTCTAATTTTTCCCACGATAAGCAATCACCATTGTACCACAGGTTTGATTTGCTGGCGCATTTCAGGTCTTGTGTGCTATATTTAAGACATTTTTGGCATTTACCTTGCATTTTGACATATAAATCAAATCCTAGCCGGAATGCATTTGCTGTTGAAAGGGATGAGGATTGCCGTTCAATCTGGGAGCATCCAACAGTGCAGACGTATGATCCGTGGGGTTTGGGTTCTAGCCAATCAGAACGCATGACCCAGATCGCGCGCGCAGCAGGGTGGGCATCAGCCATGGTTTGGTAGGCACACGACTTTCGTCAGTGAACCGTGTGCTATTTGAAAACATTTACATGAACTAACAACATATTTTTGTTTGAATGAAAACATGAGTTCATTGTTTCTCCTCCAAATTGTTTTCCACGGTAAGAAATCACCATTGTACCCTATGGTTCAATTTTCTGGTGCCTTTGAGGTATCGTTTGCTATATTTGAGTCGTTTGCTATAGTCGCAACTACACGTGGGTGCTAGCAAGATCATTTGTGTGTCGCTTTGGGAGTTTTCATTCATTGTTCGAGAAACAAAAAAAAATTCAAACAGTTCGGCCGCAGGGTGCGGCCAGAGGCGTAGGCCTTGTTGGTATTTTAATTATAGGAAATGCATATAGAGTCCGGAAATAACGAAAATCAGTGTGTCACCGTGGCGTGCTCTCAGAATCCCATGGAAAAAATTTGGTAAAGTTTGGCACAAGTTTTGATTCTCACACCTTCCAAATCGGAGCATCTCACAAGAAGGATCATATTTTCCAAAAGGAGGTGCGGCACTTCGGACTCCAATCGTCGGTGACTACATCGTTCCGCCTCGAATTTGTTTCACGGTAAACAATCACGTATATACCCTAGGTTTGATTTTCTGGCCCATTTCAGGTCTCGTCTGCTATATTTAAGTCATTTTTTGCACTTACCTTGCATTTAGTGCATATAAAATCAAAATCGTACTACAACTACATCTGGGTGTTAGTGAGCAGAGAAGGTGTACAAATCATTTGTGTGTCGCTTTGCGATTTTTCATCCATTGTCCGAGAAATGGGAGAAGTTTCAAACATTTCAGCCGCGAGCTGCGGCCACCGGCGTAGGCCTAGTTCGTATTTTAATTACAGGGAATTCAGATGGAGTCCAGACATCATCAAAATCGGCGTGTGCCCGTGGCGTGCTCTCATGACCCCGTGGAAAAAAATTGGTGAAGTTTGGCACAAGTTTTGATGATCGCTCCTTGCAAACCGGAGCATCTCACAAGAAGGATCATGGGTTCCAAAAGGAGACGTGTCAATTCAAACTCTAGTGGCCGGTGACTTCATTGTTTGGCCTCATAAAAATTTTCACGGTACGCAATCACCATTATACCACGGGTTTGATTTTCTAACGCATTTCAGGTATCATTGGCTATATTTATGACATTTCTTGAATTTAACGTGCAATTTGTGGATATAAATAAAATCACAACTGGAACTGCATGTGCTATCGAAAGGGATGAGGATTATCGTTCGATCAGGGAGAATCCAAGGGTGCATACGTACGATCCGTGGGGTTGGGGTTCTGGCCAATCAGAAAGCACGACTCAGATCGCGTGCGCGGCAGGGGTGGCATCGGCCAAGGTTTTAGTAGGCACACGGCTTTCATGAGTGAACCATGTGCTATTTGAAAACATTTACATCAACTAACAACATATTTTCATTTGAATGAAAAGATGAGTTCATCGTTTCGCCTCGAATTTTTTTCCACGGTAAGAAATCACCGTTGTACCCTATGGTTTGATTTTTCTGCTGCATTTGAGATCTCGTTTGCTATATTTGAGTCATTTTTTGCACATATATATATATATAGTCGCAACTACACGTGGGTGTTAGCAAGATCATTTGTGTGTCACTTTGCGAGTTTTCATTCATTGTCCGAGAAACGGGAAAAACTTCAAACAGTTCGGCCGCAGGATGCGGCCAGAGGCATAGGCCTTGTTGGTATTTTAATTACAGGAAATGCATATAGAGTCCGGAAATAACGAAAATCATTGTGTCACCGTGGCGTGCTCTCACGATCGCATGGAAAAAATTTGGTAAAGTTTGGCACAAGTTTTGGTGCTCGCACCTTCCATACCAGAGCATCTCACAAGAAGGATCATAGTTTCCAAAAGGAGACGCGGCACTTCGGACTCCAAATCGTTAGTGGCTACATTGTTCCGCCTAAAAAAAAATCATGGTAAACAATCACGGATATACCCTTGGTTTGATTTTCTGGCCCATTTCAGGTCTCGTCTGCTATATTTAAGTCATTTTTTTGCACTTACCTTGCATGTAGTGCATATAAGTCAAAACCCTACTACAACTACATGTGGGTGTTAGTTAGGTTACTTATAGTGGGGAATATCATATACTAGTATCATGCATATGATACTAGTGTATGATACTACCTTCATATAACTGGTCATAGTGGGAGTAACATAGGTTGTAACATACATGCCACCTAAGCAAAGAAGATGATGTGTCAAGTAATTAATGAGGAGAGAGGCAAATAGAGTAACATAATATGTTACCATCACATAGCGCTTCCCAATGCAAATGAGTCTACAAAGTAATAAATGAAGATCTATATGTTATCACACTTATGTTACTACCCACTATGAAGGTAGTAACATAAACTAGTAACATGTACATGTTACTACTCTAAGTTACTCCCCACTATGACTAGCCATAGTGCATAGTATCATAGAGTAGTATCATAGATGACCGTATTAATGGCCATGCATGACACAAAGTAGTATAGCATTTATTATGTTACGGTATCTACCTATGTTACTCTAACCCAATCTCCCTTCTTTAATTCTTTGCCACATCATCTTATTTGCTATTCCCGAGTGCATGATACCGGCTATGATACCCCCACTATGGCCATCCTTAGCAAAGAAGGTGTACAAATCATTTGTGCGTCGCTTTGCGAGTTTTCATCCGTTTGTCCGAGAAGCGGGGAAAAGTTTCAAACATTTCGGCCACGAGTTGCAGCCACCGGCGTAGGCCTAGTGGGTATTTTAATTACAGGAAATTCAGATGGAGTCTGGACATCATCAAAATTGATGTGTGCCCGTGGCGTGCTCTCACGACCCCGTGGAAAAAATTTGGTAAAGTTTGGCACAAGTTTTGATGATCGCTCCTTCCAAACCGGAGCATCTCACAAGAAGGATCATGGTTTCCAAAAGGAGACATGTCAATTCAAACTCCAGTGGCCGGTGACTTCATCGTTTGGCCTCATAAAAATTTCCACGGTACACAATCACCATTATACCACGGGTTTGATTTTCTGGCGCATTTCAGGTATCGTTAGCTATATTTAAGACATTTTTTGAGTTTAACGTGCATTTTGTGCATATAAATAAAATTACAACCGGAATTGCATTTTTTTGTCGAAAGGGATGAGGATTACCGTTCGATCTGGGAGCATCCAACGGTGCAGACGTATGATCCATGGGGTTTGGGTTTTGGCGAATCAGAACGCACGACTCAGATCGCGCGTGCGGTTTGGTCGGCACACGACTTTCATGAAGGAACCGTGTGCTATTCGCAAACCAGATTGCATATCTTCTGTTCATACATGAGTGAGATCAATTGAGTGTGCTACCTCTATGGTATAATAATAATAAACATTGCATCTTTATTGTCTGAGCTGACAGCATATCATTGTCAATGATGTCTACTACGCAACCTTCTTCTTGTAGACTCGTGTTGGGCCTCCAAGCGCAGAGTTTTGTAGGACATTAGCAAATTTCCCTCAAGTGGATGACATAAGGTTTATCAATCCGTGGGAGGCGTAGGATGAAGATGGTCTCTCTTAAACAACCCTGCAACCAAATAACAAAGAGTCTCTTGTGTCCCCAACACACCCAATACAATGGTAAATTGTATAGGTGCACTAATTCAGCGAAGAGATGGAGATACAAGTGTAATACGGATGGTAGATATAGGTTTTTGTAATCTATAAATATAAAAACAGCAAGGTAACTAATGGTAAAAGTGAGCAAAAACGGTATTGTAATGCTTGAAAACAAGTCCTAGGGTTCATACTTTCACTAGTGCAAGTTCTCTCAACAATGATAACATAATTGAATCATATAACAATCCCTCAACGTGCAACAAAGAATCACTCCAAAGTTTCTATCGGAGAACATAGGACGAAAACGTGCATCAACCCCTATGCATAGATTACCCCAATGTCACCTTGGGAATCCGCAAGTTGAGTACCAAAACATACATTAAGTGAATCAATAGAACATCCCATTGTCACCACAGGTATCCCATCGCAAGACATACATCAAGTGTTCTCAAATCCAATACTCAATCCAACATAACAAAACCTCAAAGAGCAAGACTCAATTCATCACAACAAGAGATAGAGAGGGAAGAAACACCATATGATCCAACTATAGTAACAAAGCTCGCGGTACATCAAGATCGTGCCAAATCAAGAACACGAGAGAGAGAGATCAAACACATAGCTACTGGTACATACCCTCAGCCCCGAGGGTGAACTACTCCCTCCTCATCATGGAGACCGCCGGGATGATGAAGATGGCCACCGGTGATGATTTTCCCCTCCGGCAGGGTGCCGGAACGGGCTCCCGATTGGTTTTTCATGGCTACAGAGGCTTGCAGCGGCGGAACTCCCGATCTAGGTTTATTTCTGGAGGTTTTGGTATTTATAGGAGGTGTTGGCATCGGGGACAAGTCAAGGGGGCCGACGAGGCGACTACAAGGCAGGGGGGCGCCCTCCACCCTTGTGGTTGCCTCGGGACTCCTCTCCGATATCTTTTCGTTCCAGTATTTTTTATATTTTCCAAAAATATTCTCCGTAAAATTTTAGCCCGTTCCGAGAACTTTTATTTCTGCACAAAAAACGACACCACGGTAGTTCTGCTGAAAACAGCGTCAGTCCGGGTTAGTTCTAATCAAATCATACCAAAATCATATAAAATTGTTGTAAACATGGCATGAGTACTTCATAAATTATAGATACGTTGGAGACGTATCAGCATCCCCAAGCTTAATTCCTGCTCGTTCTCGAGTAGGTAAATGATAAAAGAAATAATTTATGAAGTGTGAATTCTAGCAAGTGCACAAGTTTGATCAATAGTAATGTCAACCACTTTCTCTAGCATCAATATAGATCATAAACAGTAGCTCATCTCATAAAACTTGTGATGATCAAGTAGCAAGCTATTCACATGTTAAAGCACAGACCATAAACTTTCTTGAAAACTAACAAACTATGTTCTCAGTCATCAAACAATTGCAATTCATCTTATTTTTAGGAAGGGTCTAAGTAAGAGCTTTGATTTAGCAAATTCCACATACTCAACTATCATATAGTCTTCCATGACTGCTACCACTCAAAGCATATTTTTAGAACAAATAGGATCCATCGAACACAGAGAAAGATAGGGGCTTCGTGTTTCGCCTCCCAACTTATTTATCATATAGATAATTGTCAACAATAATAATTCATGATCAAATATATTTGAATGGCCATATATGCTTAGATCTTTCCCCACCACATGATGCTTGCCAACTAAAGAATAGGTTGGAATAAGAAATTGACTCAACAAAAATAAAAGTAAAAGATAGGCCCTTCGCAGAGGGAAGCAGGGATTTGCAGAGGTGCCAGAGCTCGAAGCTTTTAAAACAGAGATGAACATAATTTTGAGAGGTATGCTTTCATTGTCAACGTAACAACCAAGAGTTCTCACTATCTTCCATGCTAGACACATTATAGGCGGTTCCCAAACAGAATGATAAAGTTTTTACCCCCCCTCCACCAACAATCACACTCCACGGCTAGCCGAATTCACGGGTGCCGTCCATACCAACAACTTTCCTGGGGGAGTTTTGTTTAATTATTTGCAATTTTGGTTTTGACCTTTTGATCATAGGACTGGGCATCCCAATTACCAGCCACTCTCTCATGAATGACAAGTGAATAAACACTCATCATGTGAATAACCCACCTAGCATGGAAGATACTGACAGCCCCTAGTCGCTACATGAGCGATTCGGGCATACAAAACAGATTATTATTTGAAGGTTCAGAGTTTGGCCCATGCAAATTTACTTGGAACGGCAGGTAAATACCGCATATAGGTATATATGGTGGACACTCAGGGAAGAAACTTGGTTCAAGGATTTTGGATGCACAAGCAGTATTCCCGCTTAGTACAAAAATTTTGGCTAGCAAAAGATTCTAAAAAGCAAGCACCACATGTTGGAGGATCCATAACAATATAACTTCTATACAAATATACCCAAGCATAACTCATTACGTTGTCTTCCTTGTCCAACTTCAACTAATTTTCTCAAGTTTGAAAATAATTAATGGGGCTCACAATCATAGAAGATGTCCAAGATAGTATATTTATATGTGAGATCTCTCTTCCTTCAATATTCTTTCATGAATTGTTCAAGTGACCAATACTATGTTTGCTAACTTTCAATAAATTTACCACCTATACTTCTTATATGTGAAGTCATTACTCCCCATGGGATAAGCATATGAAACATATATAATTTTAGATTTATGATATTCAATTTATTCAACCATTTACTCATAGGATATAAGTGAAGCACACGAGTAAATGACAAAGTACTCCAAAAAGATATAAGTGAAGATCAATGAGTAGTCAAATAATTAAGTAGCTATGTGAAGACTCTCCCTCATAAAGAAAATTTTGATCTTATGTATTTTATTCAAACAGCAAGCAAAACAAAATAAAATGACATTCCAAGGAGAGTACATAGCATGTGAAGAAGCAAAAACTTAGGCTCAACCAAAACTGACCGATCATTATTGAAGAAGAAAGGTGGGATGCCAACCGGGGCATCCCCAAGCTTAGATGCTTGAGACTTCTTGAAATATTAACTAGGGATGCCTTGGGCATCCCCAAGCTTGAGCTTTTGTGTCTCCTTAATTCCTTTTATATCACGGTTTCCCTAAATCTTAAAAACTTCATCCACACAAAACTCAACAAGAACTCGTGAGAAAAGTTAGTATAAATCAAATGCAAAACCTTATCATTATCTACTGTAGAAAATCACTAAATTATAATTTGACATTTCATACTAAATGCCTCTGCATATTCAATACTCCTATCCTCAAATAGAATCATTAAACAAGCAAACATATGCAAACAATGCAAACATAACAGCAATCTGTCTAAACAGGACAGTCTGTAAAGAGTGCAATTGTACTCATACTTACCTAACTCCAAAAATTCTGAAAAATTACCAAACTGTATAAAATTTGTTTTACTCATTGTGTAAAAATTTCAAGATTTTATCTCGTTCTGACTTTCCAGAAGAATTCAGACAACGATAGAAAACTTTCTGTTTTCAAAACAGCAACATATAGACTTGCAAAATAAGCATGGTAAAGGCTAAACTTGACACTTTTATTGAAATAAAAGATGAAAAACATTAATATAAATAATATCAAACAAATAATAATAAAAGAAAATGATGCTCCAAGCAAAACACATATCATGTGACGAATAAAAATATAGCCCCAAGTAAGGTTACTGATAATGTTGGAGACGAAAGAGGGGATGCCTTCCGGGGCATCCCCAAGTTTAGTTGCGTGGATCTTCCTTGAATATTACCTTGGGGGGCCTTGGGAATCCCCAAGTTTAGGGTCTTGTCACTCCTTATTCTCCTCATATCGATATCTCACCCAAAACTTGAAAACTTCAATCACACAAAACTTAACGGAACTTCGTGAGATGGGTTAGTATGATAAAACAAATCATTCACTTTGGTACTGTCAAGACAAGATTCAAAGTTTTTATCACATGATACCTACTGTACCCTACCATCTCTACAATTTATATTGAGCAATATAAGCCACAGAAACTAGAAAGCAAGCAAACTATGCATCGAAAACAGAATCTGTCAAAAACAGAACAGTCTGTAAAGATCTGAATTAAGCTCATACTTTTGTTACTTCAAAAATTCTGAAAAATTAGGAAAACGTAGAAAATTTGTATATAAATCCTATGTAAAAAATTCAGTGTTTTTCCACTTCCAGTAAAAGATAGGAATTTCTGTACTAGACGCAAAAGTTTCTGTTTTTGCACAGAATCAAATCAACTATCAACCACACTATCCCAAAGGCTTTACTTGGCACGTTATTGAAACAAAAGCTATAAAACATGGTTACTACAGTAGCTTAAACATGTGAACACACAAAAACAGTAGGTATAAATATTGGGTTGTCTCCCAACAAGCGGTTTCCTTTAATGCCTTTTAAGCTAGGCATGATGATTTCCATGATGCTCACATAAAGGATAAGAATTGAAACATAACGGGAGCATCATGAAGCATATAACTAGCACATTTAAATCTAACCAACTGCCTATGCATAGGGATTTTGTGAGCAAACAATTTATGGGAATAAGAATCAAGTTCCATAGGAAGGCAAACCAAGCAAAACTTCAAAACTTTCAACACATAGAGAGCAAACTTGATATTATTGCAATATGTAAAAGCATAAGTTCCTCTCATAATAATTTTAAGTAGCATCATGAATGAATTCAACAATATAACCATCACATAAATCATTATTTTCATGATCCACATGCATAAAAAATTTATTACTCTCCACATAAGCAAATTTATTGTCATGGATAGTAGTGGGAGCAAACTCAACAACATAACTATCATATGAGGTATAATCCAATTGAAAATTAAAATCATGATGACAAGTTCCATGGTTATCATTATTCTTTATAGCATACATGTCATCACAATAATCATCATATATAGCAACTTTGTTCTCATAATCAATTGGAACCTCTTCCGAAATATTGGATTCATCACTAAATAAAGTCATGACCTCTCCAAATGCACTTTTATCAATATTGCGAAAAGATTCAACACCCTCCAAAATAGTGGGATCAATACTACCTAGAGTTGACACTCAAACCCACTTTCATCAATATAATCATCATAAATGGGAGACATGCTATCATCATAATAAATTTGCTCATCAAAACTTGGGGGACTAAAAATATCATCTTCATCAAACATAGCATCCCCAAGCTTTGGGCTTTGCATATCATTAGCATCATGGATATTCAAAGAATTTATACTAACAACATTGCAATCATGCTCATCATTCAAAAAGTTTATGCCAAACATTTTATGAACTTCTTCTTCTAACATTTGAGTGCAACTTTCCTTTCCATCATTTTCACGAAAGACATTAAAAAGATGAAGCATATGAGGCAACTTCAATTCCATTTTTTTGTAGTTTTCTTTTATAAACTAAACTAGTGATAAAACAAGAAAATAAAAGATTCAATTACAAGATCTTAAGATATACCTTCAAGCACTCACCTCTCCGGCAACGGCGCCAGAAAAGAGCTTGATGTCTACTACGCAACCTTCTTCTTGTAGACTCGTGTTGGGCCTCCAAGCGCAGAGTTTTGTAGGACAGTAGCAAATTTCCCTCAAGTGGATGACCTAAGGTTTATCAATCTGTGGGAGGCGTAGGATGAAGATGGTCTCTCTTAAACAACCCTGCAACCAAATAACAAAGAGTCTCTTGTGTCCCCAACACACCCAATACAATGGTAAATTGTATAGGTGCACTAATTCGGCGAAGAGATGGTGATACAAGTGTAATATGGATGGTAGATATAGGTTTTTGTAATCTGAAAATATAAAAACAGCAAGGTAATTAATGATAAAAGTGAGCAAAAATGGTATTGGAATGCTTGAAAACAAGGCCTAGGGTTCATACTTTCACTAGTGCAAGTTCTCTCAACAATGATAACATAATTGAATCATATAACAATCCCTCAACGTGCAACAAAGAATCACTCCAAAGTTTCTATCGGAGAACGTAGGGCGAAAACGTGCATCAACCCCTATGCATAGATTACCCCAATATCACCTCGGTAATCCGTGAGCCGAGTACCAAAACATACATCAAGTGAATCAATAGAACATCCCATTGTCACAACAGATATCCCATTGCAAAACATACATCAAGTGTTCTAAAATCCAATACTCAATCCAACATAATGAAACCTCAAAGAGCAAGACTCAATTCATCACAACAAGAGATAGAGAGGGAAGAAACACCATATGATCCAACTATAATAACAAAGCTTGCGGTACATCAAGATCGTGCCAAATCAAGAACATGAGAGAGAGAGAGAGAGATCAAACACATAGCTACTGGTACATACCCTCAGCCCCGAGGGTGAACTACTCCCTCCTCATCATGGAGACCGCCGGGATGATGAATATGGCCACCGGTGATGATTTCCCACTCCGACAGGGTGCCGGAACGGGCTCCCGATTGGTTTTTCGTGGCTACAGAGGCTTGCAGTGGCGGAACTCCCGATATAGGTTTATTTCTGGAGGTTTTGGTATTTATAGGAGGTGTTGGCGTCGGGGACAAGTCAAGGGGGCCCACGAGGTGACGACAAGGCAGGGGGGCGCGCCCTTGGGGGGGGGGGGCGCCCTCCACCCTTGTTGTTGCCTCGGGACTCCTCTCCGATATCTTTTTGTTCCAGTATTTTTTATATTTTCCAAAAATATTCTCCGTAAATTTTCAGCCCGTTCCGAGAACTTTTATTTCTGCACAAAAAATGACACCACGGTAGTTCTGCTGAAAACAGCGTCAGTCCAGGTTAGTTCTAATCAAATCATACCAAAATCATATAAAATTGTTGTAAACATGGCATGAATACTTCATAAATTATAGATACGTTGGAGACGTATCAGTCAACATATATAACGGTTCTTACATCAACAGAAAACCGGGTATAACTCACAAATTCAGTACACGTGTGTGACGCCCCCGGTTCAATCGTACACTAATCATACACGCAAACGTGTACGATCAAGCCCAGGGACTCACGGGAAGATATCACAACACAACTCTAAACACAAATAAACGGAGGTCCACAATATTACAGACCAGGGATCCGAAGATCCGAATACATAAGTCAGTCATACAAATAATATCTGGGTACAGACATAGTTAGACAAGTTCTGCCTTAAGAAGGCTAGCACAAACAGCGACACTAGATCGAAAGGCGTTGGCCTCCTGCCTGGGAGCCTCCGATCCTACTCCTGGTCAGCTGGCTCGATCCAGTAGTACGTGCCCTCTGGACCCGCCTGGTAGTAGGCTCCGGTGGTGGCGTCTGGCTCCTGGACTCCATCGTCTGGTGTATCATCAAGGTGGGGTATATGGGGGAAAAGAGAAAATAAAGCAACCGTGAGTACTCATCCGAAGTACTCAGCAAGCAAGGATCTATACTACATATGCAACATTATCAATGGAGAAAAAGCTGTATATGTGGACTGGGCTGCAGAAATGCCAGAATAGAGAGAAAGGCCTAGTCCTATCGAAGACTAGCATCTTCAAACATCTTTTCAAAGCCATCATCTTGCAGCAGTAGAAGAGAGTAGAATAGCATTTTATTTAGCAAACATGTTGAAGAACAGCTCAAAGATCCTTCCTCGACTCCCAGCGAGAAAGTAATCCCGAAGCTTCAATTAAGTAACAAGTATCCAGTTTAAGTAGTAGATCGGGATACACAAACTGAGCGTCCTTTACCGTAGGACCGGCTATCGATAGAAGATTCATCCCTGCAGGGGTGCACTACTGTTACCCAACACGCTCGATCAACTCTGGCCGGACATACTTGCTGGGTAATGCCCGTCCTCGGAAGATCAACACGAAGCAGCGCTCTACCTAGGCTCAGCAGAGAGGTCAGCACGCCGGACTAACCTATGCACCCAGGGGTCTCGAGCCATCGCCCTGGGCACCCTGCGCGTTGCGTGGCTGGCCGGGGTGCAGGCGCGACACTGAACTCGCCAGTGAAGTATCCAGCCCAATCCCGACGATCAGCCCGCACGGTGAATCGTGACGTCTGATAAGCTTTCGGCGAAACGTACATCGCAGAGGGCCCCATAACCATTATCCCGCGTGGTGGCAGTGCGTATAGGGCACGTCGACCCACTCAGATCACACACCCAAATCCAATAGGCTCAATTAGTATCAAGCGGAGACAATCAGAGTCTCTGATGCTCCGCCACAGTGTCACACTCGAGTGCCCTTCCGGCACACCCGAAATCATAGATCCCCAGCGGGTACCCACCAGGGTGGACCCGCCTGTGAAAAAGGTCAAGTAACCGTGTGGTCATAATCATCAGGGTGAACGTAAGAGGTATCACCCTCGAGGTTCACACTGAGGGGTTGCACGACAGAGTCGTATCGGACATGGAGAAGGAGGAATCACCCTCGATGACCACGACCGTACAGCTATGCTGCAGAGTATTCATCAGGAGTGCGTTACGAGGTATCACCCTCGGTACTCGATAGTTACTACGCAGAGTCGTACAACTAAGGGGGGGGGTGTGAAGTGAGGCGTCTGTCTCTGATCGACGATCACGTTGATCGAGTCGTCGATGAACAAGCAGGGGCGACAAAGTAAGGTGGTGGGGTCACAGATGGTTCATACCAACCTATACTAAACAGTTTATCATAGGCAGGTAAGGTAGCAATGAACAGGTTACAACAGCAGGCTATGCATCAGAATAGGAGCATACATTAACAGTAGCGAAATCTAATGCAAGCAGGAGAATAGAATGGGCGATATCTGGAATGCTCAAGGGGGGGGGGCTTGCCTGGTTGCTCTGGCAAGAGAGGGAGGTCGTCAACGGGCTGCTCGTCGGTAGAGTAGTCGTAACCTGGTGCAGCGTCGTCGGTCTCAGCGTCTATCGAGAGAAAGAAGGAGGGGGAGTGAAACAATAAATTTCACGGCAATAATGCAAACAATATGTATGACATGCCTAAATGATATGCCGGGGTGTTCTACTGCCTAACTAAACGATTTAGTTAATTTAGGAATTTATTCGGATTTATTTAATTAAAGTTGGGCACTATTCATTTATCGAAATCGGTCTAATTGTTCAACGTTCTTATAGTTGCGGGCGTCTGACGGGAATACAGAGGGCGTATCCGGGTTCGTATCGTCGTTCTGAGCAAGTTTCATGTATAAAATATTTTGATCGGAGTTACGGTTTAAAAGATATGATTTTCTAAAGTTTTTATTAATTTCTGAAATTTAATTAATTATTTAATTCAGCATTATCCGAAACAGTGATTGATGACGTCAGCATGACATCATGCTGACGTCAGCAGCCACCTGACAGGGTGGGTCCCACCTGTCATAGGCTGTTAGGTTAATTAGGTTTAATTAACTAATTAACAATTAACTAAACTAATTAATTAATTAAATTAGTCTGATTAGGGTTAATTAACCTAACTAATTAACTAATTAATTATTTTATTTATTTTTATTTTTATTTTCTTAAAATCGTTTTTAGGGGGTGGGCCCCATTTGTCAGCGTCACAGGGGGGGTTCGGGCCCCACTGGGCAGTGGCCCAGGGGCCACAGGCGCGGGCGACGGGCGCGCGGTGCGCGCGGGCGCTGGCGCCCGAGCTGGACGCGGCCAGTCGGGCCACGGCGAGGGGGGGGGGCTCGGCGGTGGTCGCCGAGCACACGGCCGCACGGGCAAAGCGCGGCCGGCGGCGAGCGCGGCGGCGCGGCGCGGAACGGGCGAGTGCGGAGGGCGACGGTGCGCGCGGGCGGAACGGCCGAGGCAGCGAGCACGGCGAGGCGCGCGCGGGGCGGGGCGGCGCGCGTGCGTGCCATGGGGCAGAGGAGGGCGAGGCCTGGGGCTCACCGAGATTGGCAGGGACGGGCAACGGGCTCGAGCTAGTGGAGGGGGGGTCGGCGACGGGGCGAGGCGGGGCGTCGGCGTCGAGCCGCGAGGAGGGGCGCGGGTGGAGGACGGAACGAACGGGTCGACGGGGAGCCGGCGTCGGTGAGTCCGGAGTAGGCGGCGAGGTCAAGGGCGACGGCGGTCCGCGACGGCGTGCGGAGACGAGCGCACAGGGGCGGCGGTCTTGCGCGTACGGGGCGAGCGCGCTGGGCTCGGGCCCGAGCGAGGGCACGTCGGGGACTGAGGTCCGTCGGCGGGGAAGCGCGCTCCGAGCGGCGGCGTCCTGCGCGGGGCGGCGAGGTCGGGAGAGAGAGGACGGGGCGGCGTCCGGCGGTTCGGCCCTCCCAGTTTCTATTCCGGAGGGAGGGGGAAGGAGTAGCGAGGGGGGGGGGGGAAGTGGGGTGTCGTGGGGCTAGGGTTTCGGTCGGGGCCTTATAGGCCAGGGGCGAGCGGGTGGGCCGGTGGGAAGCGACGGGCCCGGCCGTGGTAGCTGGGCCATTCGGCCCAGGGAGAGGGGGGGGGGGTGTTTTGCTCTCTCCTCATCCGTTTCTGTTTCTTTTTTTTTCCTTTTTCCTTTCTTTATTCTCCTTTCCAATCTAGTAAATAGCTAGGCCTCAAAATGGTTTTTGTAAACATGGAGACTAGGTCATAAACACCAGCGCATTATTCCCAACACCTAAAATTATTTGGACAAAAAAAATTCCATATTTATTTCAGATTTAATAATGGTTATAATATCATCTTTATACCACTGTTTGAGGTTGTTCGAGTCACTTATATCCAATTCCAATGATGTTGGTTTCAATTTTAGAATAGCCTCTGGAATATTGTTATTATATCTGACCTTTTAGTTTCTAATGTTGGACAACTTTTATTCCACTTTCATTTAAATGTTTGAATTTACTTAGGAGTTGAAATGCAATGTGATGCTATTGATGATTTATGCCACTGTTTGATCATTGCTAACATGTCATTATCAAAAATGATTACTGTTCTAATCACCGGGGGTGTTACAACTCTCCTCATCTATTAAGAATTCTGCGTCCCGAGAAATAAAGGAAGACTGAACGAAAGAGGGGGTATTCTTCGCGAAGACGTAGTCCTCGCGTTCCCAAGTGGCTTCATCTTCAGAATGAATTGACACTGAACCTTGAGGACTTGATTGACTTTTGACGTGTTCGACGCTCATGCTTGAATCAAGAATACGATGGGATATTCTGGATATGACAAGATCTTCCCGTAATTCAAGCACTTCATGTCCACAGCTCTAATAGGATCCTTGAGCAGCGGCGGAGTTGGATACATGAAAGACATCAGTTACTTGTGAAAGATTAAGCGGCAACTGCAAATTGATATGCCACTTCTCCTCGACGGGCAAGAATAGGAACGGCCCAATGTAGCGTGGAGCTAACTTGCCTTTGATTCCGAACCGATGAGTGCCTTTCAATGGAGTGACGCGGAGGTAAGCTTGTTCGCCAGGTTGATAGACCATTTCCTGGTGCTTACGGTCATAGTTTGCTCTTCTGACGAGACCTGAGCAGATTACAAATGTTCACGAACAATGCGGACTGTTTCTTCAGCTTGCCGATAATGTCCGGTCCGACGATGAGCGTTCGCCCATTTTCTACCAATTCAAGGGGGTTCGACACTTACGACCGTATAGAACTTCAAACGGTGGCCATCTCAGCAGCTTGATAGTCTATTGTTGTAAGAGAATTCGCGGCATACGGGAGAGATTCCTCCCATTTCTTACCGACGGATGACGCATACCTCGAAGCATATCTTCGAGCACTTGATTAACTCTTCAAACTTGACCCTGTGACTGAGGTGAAAACGGTGCTAAAAGCGATGAGTTCCCATAGCTTCTTGGAAACTATTCCAGAATCTGGATGTGAAGAGGCTGCCACGATCAGAACTGATCTCAACGCACACACCGTGGAGTGACACAATTCAGGAAACATACCAGTCCTGCTACTGGCTAGCGTGATTGTCTCTTTAACTGGCAGAAGTGGCACCTTAGAGAATCGGTCCATGACGTACAATATAGGACATCATAAACCCTTCTGGGATTTGGAAAACCAGTAATGAAATCCATTTGGACCTTGTCCCATTTCCCATTCAGGAATTTCCAGGGGTTGCAATTCCTGCGGGCCTTGATGTTGAGCCTTAACGCGGCGGCAACGTCACACTCAGAACATACGAGCCAATGTCTCCTTCATATTAGGCACCAGTATCTCTGCCAAATGTCCACGGTCAAGTCTTGTGCTACCATATAATGGACAAGGGAGTGTCATGAGCTTCCTTCATAACGTTTTTCCCTCTCATTCTTGAACTTGGGTACGAAGAGACGGTGTTGGAAAAAATAAGGATCCCATCTGATCAAGATGGAATTCCGACGGCTTCCTTTCTCGAGGTATCGCTTGATCTTTTCAACTTCAGTGTCATACCTTTGCATAACCCTTAATGCCGTGTTCTAAAAATCTGGTTCGACAACCAGGGGTATTGAGATAACCCTGTGGAACAATATGAGAAGTTCAATTTGCAAAGCTCTTCATGGAGAAAAGGTGTTGTGTTTCTTGAACCATAAGATCGTTGCTATAAGGACTTGCGACTCAAAGCAATCGGCTATTACTTAGCCTTGCCGGGGTATAGAAAATATTCATATCATAATCGGCAACTTGTTTTCGAGCCATCTTTGTTGACGAGGTTCAGATCTGGTTGAGTATAAAATACTTTTTTCAAGCTTTGGTGATACCGTGTATATCTCGCAACGGTTACCGGAAGGTAATGTCGCCATAGCTTCAAGGCATAGATAACCGCAGAAAGTTCAAGAATCATGCACGGGATAGTTTTCTTCATGAGGACCAATTGTCGGGAGGCATAAGCATCACTTTGCGCTCTTGCATTAGGGACAACCGCCTAATCCTTGACGAGATGCATACCAGTATATCACAAATCCTTTTGGGAATCCGGGGGTGCTAGTACTCTGGGGCAGATGTCAATTTATCTTTTAGTGTCTGAAAGCTTTCTTGTCATTTTTTCTGTCCACTCAAATTTAACACCTTTGTGACCAGATTTGTCAATGGTTTTTGCAATCTTGGAAAAGTTCCATCACGAATCGACGGCAATAAACTACGAGTCCGAGAAAACTTCTGACTTTCTTAACATTCTTTGGGGGAGTCTAGTCGAGAATACCTGAACTCGTTCGGTTTAACAGCAATCCCATCCTTGGAATCACATGTCCAAGGTAAGTTACTTCAGGAAGCCAAAATTCGCATTTGGAATACTTGGCATACAACTGGTGTTCTCGGAGCCTTTCTAGAACAAGGCGGAGATGTTCAGCATGTTCCTCTTTATTCTTAGAATAGACCAGAATATCATCTAGATATACCACGACGAATTTGTCGAGGTAATCCATGAATATATAATTCATCAGACGGGAGAATGTAGCTGGGGCATTCGTTAGGCCAAATGACATGACGGTGTATTCATAGGAGCCATAACGAGTGACGAATGCAGTCTTGGGAATGTCCTCTTCACGGACACGGATCTGGTGATAACCCAACCTCAAGTCGAGTTTAGAGAACACCGATGATCCGGCAAGTTGATCATAAAGATCATTGATACGGGGCAGTGGGTATTTATTCTGGATTGTGGCTTGGTTAATGGGCCGGTAATCCTGAACCAATCGGTTAGTTCCATCCTTCTTCCTAACGAAGAGTGAAGGTGCTCCCCAAGCAGAGGAACTGGGGCGGATGAAACCACTCTTAAGTGACTTGTCGATTTCTTCCTTAAGCTCAAGAAGGTGATGCGGAGGCATCTTATAAGGTCGCTTGGCAATAGGAACGGTGCCAGGCTTCAAGTCAATGACAAACTCGACAGCTCTAGCTGGGGGTATGCCTGGAAGTTCTTCTGGAAAGACGTCTGGAAAATCTCGAACGACAGGAACGTTCTCGATCCCTTCCAGAGGTGAGGCGTTCAAAGCATTCATAACATATATCTCAGCTTCAGCGTCTCGAGTAATTCGGGCAGTGTAGTTCACTATCTCATCGGAGGGGTGAAGAAGTTGGATAACTTTAGTGGCACACTTGATCGAAGCAATGTGAGCTTTCAACCAATCCATTCCGAGTATGAGGTCTATGGTGGAAGACTTCAGGATAATAGGGGAAGCCAGGAATTCAAATTCCTCGATTTCAACAGGGACATTATGTGCCATCATAGAGGTTTGACATTGGCCTCCAGGGGTACGGACAACTATTGGCAGGTTCATCTTTTCGAATGCAATGTCATGAGATAATGCAAATGCTTCAGACATGAATGAATGCGATGCTCCTGAATCAAATAATACAGAAGCAGGTACTGAGTTAACAAGAAGGGTACCCATCACAGTAGCAGGTTGATCCTGGACTTCTTCAATGTCAATGTTGTAAGCCTGACCACGACCACGTGAAGCAGACCCAGTATTATAGTTACGGGTCTGATTGTTGCTACGGCCATATCCACGGCCAGCACGAGGAAAATCTAACTGATTCTGAGTCTGGCGGCAGTCTTTAGCCTGGTGGCCTGGTTTGCGGCACTTGAAACACAAACCATCTTCAGGACGAAGAGGGGCATTGTTCTGAATAGCTTGAGCCTTTGACGGCCTCGGTGGTGGAGGAGGCAGACGTGGTGCAGCATTGTTCTTTGGCGCAGAGGTATTGGGACGGAACGCGTTGTTGGGAATCCAAACTCTACGCTTCGGTGCTGAGCCCGAAGATGAGCCAGCATCACGATAGCGCTTCTGCGAGTCCTTGTGTTCCATCTGAGCGGTCTCAACAAGAATAGCCTTGTTCACTAGAGTTGAGAAGTCATTGATGTCTTGAGCAGCTAGTGCAAGCTTGAGGTCAGGGTGGAGTCCATTACGGAACTTCTCCTGTCTGCGAGCATCTGTGGCGATGTCTTCTTCAGCATAGCGGGAGAGATCAAGAAATTCCCGCTGGTAAGCTTCGACGGTCTTATTGCCCTGGGTGAGGTTACGGAACTGGGTCTTCATGCGTTCCATAATTGCTTGAGGGATGTAACGTGTACGGAAAGCAGCCTGGAACTCATACCAGGTGATGACTGTTCCAACAGGCAGAGTACGCTTGTGTGTGTCCCACCATTGAGCAGCGGGGCCCTTTAAGAAAAAGGCCGCGAAGGTGACAAAGTTGGCGGGGGCGACATTAGCTGACTCCATCTCGTGAGTGATGTCGCGGAGCCAGTCATCGGCATCCAGGGGCTTGTCAGAGTTGCGAAACTGCGTTGGGTTGAGTCGCGTAAACTCTGTCAAAGTTATTGAGGCTGGGTTCTGGTTCTGGTTGTTCTGATGCGGAAGCTGAGCCATGATTCCAACCATGAACTGGCGGTTAAGCTCAAACTGTTGCATCATAGCCGCCATATAGTCTGGCGGTGGTGGACGTTCAGGGGCACGACCACGACCACGACCACCTGGTCTAACCATCCTGCTAAGTATCAACAGGGGGTAGTTTAGTAAAAGCAATTGCGAGTGTTTAGCGACAAGTATGATGTAACACGACAATACTTTAAGCAGTGTAATAGATACATAACAGTAGTCGATTAAGACATACAGATCCATACACAAAGTCGGGTTCATGCGGACAGCATAACAGCGCAAATTAAAAGCTAGACATACTAGGCGGCGCGCAGGCACGCGGTAAGGAAGTACACAACGAGACATAGCAAAGGCTACATCAACGTCGGAGAAAACCACTGTAACGGGGTAACTGCGAGTGCTCCATATTCGTCGCGGAAGGATCCTGTGCTCCATGTGCACTCTGATGCAGAACCCGGTCTCGAACTGTAAGAAGAGGTCCACGTGCAGGTGTGTGACCTCCAACAGCAGGCCAGTCAATACCAGCATACATCTGAGTCCTGCGCGGGTAAAGGATGTGCTCCGGATGTATCCCTGCACGAACAGCGGGCATCAACTGCGTCATAGCATCGTAGAGACGTGCTCGAGTGGCAACCAACTCGACGGCAAGAGCCCGAACAGTGCGATCCAGAGCCTGAGTGCACTGAATCAGAACGTGGTGGTCATATCGGCGAGGCTCGTACGGGGCACAGATAGCTGTGTAGTATCCGGTAGCATCTCCAGCAGGGGCATACGGAATGTATCGGAACTCAGAGTCATCCAAGATATCACTGAACTGTCCTCGAAGACGTGCGACAGCAGAGTAGGCGGCATCATGTACTGCCATCTCAATCGTCGACGACGCCGATACCGTGGAAAAGGTGGCAGCTCGGTGTCTGGTCACTTCTGCCGATCATAGATACGAACATCAGCATGGTACTGCTCCTGATTAAATCGCGGTAATCCTCGTAAACCATGTACTCAGGGTACCAGCGGTAGCCCAGTCTGGTCATGAGAGCGATCAGGACAGCTGGAAAACCAGGGGCATCACGAGCCCAAGTGCGAAGCACAAGCTGTATCGTAGGAACGCGGTGGAAACAAACGGTCCATCTGAAACAGAGGAAATTCAGATTTGTCAAATGACAATGAAGTTAACTCAACTCCGGAGAGAAAGGTTAACAAAACAATGGAAAGGAAAATGATTTCAGACTAATCAGATCAATGACAGGGAAATCGCACAGATATCCAGCTCTCCGTGTAGACGGGATTTACGAGATCCTAATTGTCGGCGTTAGTAAAATTTATTTAACCCGAATAGAAGAATATTAGAGTCCCAGAGTATAGACGAGGAATAAAGAATCCTAACCACCCAGTTGGCGACATGGGCCCGTAAGCCCACACACCAAGTTAGTAAATAAGTTTTTCGGTTTCTAGACTCAACTTCGGCCAAGAATTGGAAGGGGGCTTCCTACAGGCAGTCGGCTCTGATACCAACTTGCTCGTGGAGGGGGGGGTCGGCGACGGGGTCGGGCGGTGGCGTCGGCGTCGAGCGCGAGAGGGGCCGGGGTGGAGGCCGGAGACGACGGGTCGACGGGGAGGCCGGCGTCGGTGGAGTCCGGCGAGGCGGCGAGGTCCAAGGGCGACGGCGGTCCGCGACGGCGTCGGAGACAGCGGCAGACGGGGCGCGCGGGCGCAGTCGGGGCGAGCGCGCTGGCTCTGGGCCCGAGCGAGGGCACGTCGGGACGAGGTCGTCGGCGGTAGGCGCGGTCCTCGAGCGGCGGCGTCCCTGGCGCGGGGCGGCGAGGTCGGGGAAGAGGAGAGGACGGGGCGTCGTCGCGGCGTCGGCCCGATCCAGTTTCTGGATCGGGAGGAGGGGGGGGGGAAGATGAGCGAGGATGGGGGGGGGGTGGGGTTCGGTGGGGCTAGGGTTTCGGTCGGGGGCCTTATAGGCCAGGGGCGACGGGTGGGCCGTGGAGCGACGGGCCGGCCTGTGGTACTGGGCCATTCGGCCCAGGGAGAGGGGGGGGGGTGTTTGCTCTCTCCTTCATCCTTTTCTGTTTCTTTTTTTTTTCCTTTTCCTTTTCTTTATTCTCCTTTCTCAATCTAGTAAATAGCTAGGCCTCAAAATGGTTTTTGTAAAACATGAGACCTAGGTCATAAATACCAGCGCATTATTCCCTAACACCTAAAATTAGTTTGGACAAAACATAATTCCATATTTATTTCAGATTTAATAAATGGTTATTAAATATCATCTTTATCCACTGTTTGAGGTTGTTCGAGTCACTTATCCAATTCCAATGATGTTGGTTTCAATTTTAGAATAGCCTCTGGAATATTTGTTATTTATCTGACATTTTAGTTTCTATGTTGGACAACTTTTATATTCCACTTTCATTTAAATTTTGAATTTGACTTAGGAGTTGAAATGCAATGTGATGCTATTGATGATTATGCACTGTTGATCATGCTAACATGTCATTATCAAAAATGATTACTGTTGCTAATCACCGGGGGTGTTACAACGTGATAGTTCTAAATTGAACGAATTAAGTTGCAGGGTAGGCATAAAGACTAGTCTTACGGCTTAATTCCCATGTACATGGGGGAACTGGGATCATTACGTTGACCCCGAATGAACTTGGGTTTTCTGATGATTTTACACTTCTCTCTTAGAGGGGTGCGTGATCTCTTGGCTGGCAACTCAGCAAATTCATCGTACTCGTCCTCATCGGCAACATCCTCGACACCCAGTACCCTCCTCTTCCCATGCATCACTACATGGCAGTTCTTATGCAAGGGGTCTTCCGCATAGAAAATCTGGGTAGCATCGCTGACAAGAATGAACGGGTCCGCGTGATATGCCATCGTTCTCCTGTTAACACAACTCTTCGTGTAATCATCAACCTTAACCTGACCAAGAGGGATCCATGTGCACCTGAATAATGCCACCTTAACTTTCACATAGTTAAGCTCCCAAATCTCTTTGATGGTTCCATAGTATACCCTTTTATCAGCTTCATCTCCAGTCATGCATTCTATTCGAACAGAGCTGTTCTGATATGAGGTCTTCTCATCATGTTCCACAATGTAGAACGTGTAGCCATTTATGTCATATGCTTGGTACGTCAGCACCGTAGGTGATGGCTTTTGTGCCAACCACGTAGCAATGTCATTGATGGATCCTTGTGCCAAACGATTCTTCATCCATTCGACGTAGTTCTTAGTGTGCTCCTTCATCTCCACATCTGATGAAGGCACCATTGGGAAGAAGCTTTGGCGTATCTCCTCCAAGTGTTCTTCGGCATAAGCGCTGAGAACTGGGCTGTTAAGCAGTACCGTCAAATGGGATTTCTCTGCCAATTCTCTGGGTGCAGCCTTTTGCGTGCCAGCAAGGATCGGCTTACCTTTCAGCCTTCCCTCGTGGCGAGAGAGGGGCAAACCTATAGGTCTTTGTTTCATGTATTTGGTGCAAAACTCAACCACCTCCTCCGCGGTATAACCTTGTAGGATGCTTGGCTCTGGATGGTTTCGGCTCCGACAATATCGCTTCAGTATTCCCATGAACCGCTCGAAGGGATACATGTTACGAAGAAACACAGGACCACAATACTTTATCTTGTCGACAAGGTGCACAATGAGATGGACCATGACATCAAAGAATGACGGTGGGAAAATATCTCTAGGATGGACAATATTCTTGCAATATCATCTTGCATATGATCCAACTCTTCAGGATCTACAACTTTCTACCATAGTTAGTTGAAGAAATCACAGAGCTTAATGAGTGTGTTTCTTATATCTTTGTCCATCAGATTCCTGATGGCCACCGAGAGGATTTGTGTCAACATTACGTGGCAATCATGTGACTTCATGTGTCCCAACTTCATTTTACATGAGCTCACATCCACGAGACTTCTGATGTTTGCGGAGTAGGAAGAGGGTGTCTTAACTGATAACAAATAGGTCAAGAACTCTGTTGCTTTTCTATACTGAAAATGTAACTCTGGCGAGCGTTTATGAATTTGTTATTATCTTCTGCTTCACTCTTGCATTTTGATTGATCAGCAAGCATATCAAGCCGTGCACCGTCACCATCCTTTGTTTTACCTTTAATCTTGAGCAGAGTACCAAGGATGCTTTCACATACATTCTTCTCTACGTGTATGACATCAATGCAGTGACATACACGTAGAATCTCCCAGTAAGGTAATTTCCAGAACACCGATTTCTTCTTAAAACACTTGATCCTTGGGTGTTTGTTTGACCGCCAAGCACAACATTAATTTGTTTAGCCATGTTGTGGACCACCTCCCCATCATAGGGTCTTGGGCCCACATCTACCTCTACCGTACCATCAAATTTAGCTTCCATCTTTCGGTATGGGTGATTTCTCCGTAAGAACCTACGATGACGCAAATACACGGCTTTGCGCGAGTTGGGAAGAAATCTGCTAGCTGTCCTATCCTTGCATGTGACACACCCTACATCTCCCTTTGTTTTCTGCCCCGATGTGTTGCCTAATGCCGGCATATCATGAATGGTGTGCAGTAGCATCGCATGTAGATCGAGAATCTCCTTTTTGTAAGCATCATAACATTTTACAGCAGGCGCATCTATCCACACTCTCAGCAGTTCTTCTACCAGTAGCTGAAAGTAAATGTCGATGCCATTTCCAGGTTGCTTCGGGCCTTGGATAATCATTGACATCATAATGTATTTTTTCTTCATACACAACCAAGGAGCTAGGTTATATATGCACAGAAGCACCGGCCATGTGCTGTGATTGGTGCTCATACCGCCAAAAGGATTCATCCCGTCAGTACACTCCCCGAGCCTTATACTTCTAGGATCCTTGGCAAAGTCTTCAAACTTTTTGTCAATTAATTCCCACTGAGCCCCATCTTTCGGGTGCCTCATATATTTATCCGCAGTTCGCTCATCATGATGCCATCGCAACCTCTTTGCCTCTCTAGGGTTTGCAAACAAACGCCTCAACCTTGGAATTAAAGGCAAGTACCAAACAACCTTGAACGGGATTCCTGTCTTGATCTCGTTGTCCAATTTGTACTTGTCCTTTGCTCTCCTGTGCTTGTATCATGCATGCTTGCATGTGGGACATGCACGCAAATCTTTGTACTCACCACGGTACAATATACAATCATTCACACAAGTGTGTATCTTCTGTACTTCAAGTTCCAATGGGCAAACAGTTTTCTTCGCTTCGTTCGTGCTTTTGGGGAGCACATTATCTTCCGGAAGAATTTCTTTGAAAAGACCTAACATCTCTATGAAGCCCTTGTTTGATAGACCATTTGCTGCTTTAAATCTGAGAAGCGCCAGGGTGGCACTCAACTTGTCTACGATGAAGTAACGCAGGAACAGCACCGGCGTGACGACGCTGTGCTACTTGAGGAAACCGTCTCCAGGCTGCTACGCATGCTGCATGCTACCAGCAAGCCCTGCGTCGCTATCACAGCCGTATGGTTCTTGCCCAGAGCTTTGAGGAAGGCGACCTTGTCCTTAGGCGTGTTCAGTTCGCCAAGGGTGCAAACAAGTTGACGCCGAAGTGGGAAGGCCCTTACCGGGTAGTACGAGCCACCAGACCCGGCGTAGTCCATCTGGAGACCGGAGATGGCATTCAGTTGCAAAACTCATGGAACATTGAGCATCTTCGTAAGTTCTACCCGTATGGCGCAGCTATCGGGCCCTTCCCGGCAGCCACCCTTTTGTACAAGCCTTGCCGATGTTGCATGTAACCCTTTGTACAAAGCCAGGCAAAGACCCTGAGCAACAGATGAATAAACGAAGCGCTGGGGCCCCCCGATAAGATTGCATGCATGCATAAGCATATCATGAGCATAGCATGATCATGTAGATGAGGTCGCATGTAGCATTGTTTTCATCTGCACTAAGTTGCTGGGTTCTTGCCGTGGACTTGATCCCAAAGAGAATAAATGAATACAAGCCTACACAGCGATCCCCGGCAAGCCAAACATATACGTTTCTTCTTATCC
This sequence comes from Thinopyrum elongatum, assembly GCA_011799875.1. Lineage (NCBI taxonomy): Eukaryota > Viridiplantae > Streptophyta > Magnoliopsida > Poales > Poaceae > Thinopyrum > Thinopyrum elongatum. The sequence continues at coordinate 537,938,264 of CM022299.1, forward strand.
ATACCTGTTCTGTAAGGTAAAAACTTGTGCATATGAAAACCTCATTACCTTTGAAAGATAGGTGCTCCCATCCTTTGTCCCGAATGTTGCTTCGGACAAGGTGGTCGCAGTTGCCTTTGATGGAAAGGGTTCGACGAGGGGCCGGTCCCTTCTTATAGTTTTATGCCCGGCAGGCCTTGCCCCGCGGCAGCAAACTAAGGGTACCGACGGGATAGTTTGCCGGGGGAAACTTGTTTACTTGAACGTATAGAGGCCCCTCACCTCTGCATGGACATGATACATGCATGAGTACCCGACAAGGCTTGTCTTTTTCATTAATATGCTGATTAGCAAGTACAGATCTTACAGAGCACAAACATGGATAAAGAAGTTTACATAATTTAGACTAAAGTTTGGTAAGTGCCTACATGTTTTAGACTGAAAAAAGATAAGTGCTCCATAATCCCTTTCTTGTCCCTCTCCTACTAGGGATTACAGTGGGAGGTGGAGATGGCAAAAGGAGTGCCTGAGCGGAAGCCCAGCTCGATCCCGTCAGGGCTTGCCGGGTGCAGCCTGACAAGATCGGGAGTGGCGAGGCTGCGAAGGAGAGGGGCGGAGGGAGCAGCTCGGCGGTGCCCTGGTCACCACCTCCAGGGCCAGCAAGAAGCCCCAGCATAAGCACTGGCGGGGCGAGCCACTGGAGCTCAGCTGGAAGACTGCTGGAGGAGGCGAAGGCACCAAGAGAGCAACCGCCTCCCTGGCGACCGTCCTAAAGAGGCCGGTGACGATGGTGCCGGGGAGGGAGGGGAAGAACAGAAAGATGATGCAGCGGGCCGGCAATATGAGACGAAGGCATCGGTGCCATCGTACTCCGACCTGACGGCCTGCCACCCGCCTTCTCCGTCTTCCCTCGTTCCTTCTTCATCACCACCACTCCAAGAGGACGTCGGCCCGTCGGGCGGACACCTCCCCCGGAGAAGCAGCAGGCGACGGCGGTGTCCGACGCGTACGAGGAGCATCACTCCCCACCTTGGAGGGCAGGAAGGTGCCGCCGTCTTCAATGATCGCCCCAACTCCGCCGGAAGGAGCAGTGCTGGGATTACCAAAGATCCCGAGCGCTGCACCCCAGGCAAGCGCTGGAAGCCCCAGGAGCCTCGTCGTCAAGTTGGCGAACCTCGGCGTCTTGTGGCCAGGGAAAGCACTCTCCACCAAGTGGCCGGTTCGTGTGGGAGAGGCGGGCGCCTCACTGTCTCGGAGGAGCGTAACGCCTCCCACACTGTGGATAGTTCGGCGCCCACACCCCCGACCGCTGCATCTCCTACGCCCCCGGACTAGACTCACTCCCCCAGCGTCAATACAAGCGTTCGGCATCATCAACCGCAAGCTAGAGCCCGGGGCCCAGCCCCGGCCTCTCCCCCTCAACACAACAAAGAAGAAGGCAAGAAATAAAGAAAGAGAGGTGCGTGGATGGACACCTCTGCTTAATCCTTGCCCCCTCTTTTATAGGCAAGCTGGGGCTGGGGGCTGATCCTTCGCCCCCACCCCAGAGGGGTTTCTTTCTGATCCGACCCGTCCAAGCTACCGCCGACGGCAAAATCCGATCGCCGTCCCCTTACACCAGCCAAGGAAGGCCGAGCTCCTGCCCTGGTTCTCTCTCCTGCACCACGCGCCTCCGTCACCTACCCCACTCAATGCATGCAGCATACGTGGCAGAGGATAAGGACATAGTGGGAAGAGTGAATTGGCAGTTACTACCCGTGCGTTAAAGTCATTCACGGGCCATTACAAAAGGTGGCCCACTAAAATTGGCATCACGCGACGCATGGGAAAACCGGAAACTGACTCAAGCACAGGTTAATGGAGAAGCAAAGAAGATCTCAAAGAATGAGCTACCACAACCCGCTCGCCTATGTACTAGACAGGGCCTACCCCGACGATGCTCGGCAGCGCATTCAGGCCAGGCCCGGGGGCTCCTGTCGGTGCAACAAACCCCCAGGTGTGTTGCCCGGACTGTACACAGGCTCAAGAGCAAAGTTGCGACATTCAAGACAAGGCCAAGCAGAAGAGATGACTCTTTGAGAAATCAAAGGGCGGATCATGAAGACCAAGACCAACCAAATAAACAAGATATCACTAAGGAAAAACCTCCCTTCCCGGGCAGGCGAGCCTGGCGGGGTTGAGGTTACCCCAAGACAAGCCTCAAGACTCCGCCGGCAGGCTTGCTGGGGACGCCAAGGGCGGATTACCCCGCCAAAGCTCCACCGCTCCACCTCATAGCAACGCAAGTCACTCATCGGTGCGGTGTCGAGCCCCCAAGTGACTAAGTGGCTGTTACTTGGTACGTGGCAGGCCATTTCTGAGGAAGATCATCGCTAAATGACACCCGTCCAGGCAACATGTCGGGCGGACAGGCAAAAAGGTGGCTGAATGGCACAACAAGGCTTGCCGGGCTACGTCATGATGTGACACTAAGCGGTGCATTTAATGCGCCCTGTCCCGTCCGTAGAGTTAGGTATGATAGCACTGTAGCTATCTAATCGTTGGATAAATGACTGTTTTGCCATTGTGGTAACCCCTTGACCTAGAAAGGGAGGGCCGTGGCTACCTTAGAGAGGATTTGGACCCTTGTACGCGCGTAGCTGCTCTTGCCCCGAGGCGACCTTGCCGGGCTAGAGCGTCGCGTCTCCACCACGGTCCTTCCATCAATCCACCAAAACAGGAGTAGGGTTTTACGCCTCGCAGCTGCCCGAACCTGGGTAAAACTGCCCGTGTCATCGTTGTCATGCTGCTCTGTGCTTTCCGCTCTTTGTGCAATGTGCTCTTCCCCCTTGCCGAACCACAAGGGGCCGATGGCCCCATAGGTGGCCGTGTGATACCACGACAAGGAGGAGGAGGACGACGACAACAACAACGATGACGACGGCGGCGGCGATGAAAAGCCAATGGTCTACGGCAAGAAGCATCCTCGCCAAGACGACGTCGCGGGGCCATCCAACAACAACAAGAAAAAGAAGGACTAAATTAAGCAAACTGTATATATGTGTGTTTCCGTTCTCTCATATTAATTCATTATCTCTGTTTATCCTGTCAATCTCATCGCAGACGGTTAGTAATACGTATTCGACAGAGATCTTCTACATTATCGCCCACAGGTTGGTTTCTTGAACTGTGTGCCCTGACGAGCACACAATTCACAAAAAAAGACCGTATGGGCTGTCTATAATGATCGCACACAATTCTGATTACCGACCTGTTTGCCGGGTATCACATACATCTTGTTACGCCGAATCGTTTGTGTTCAAGTCAATCATTGCAAATGGTTCATCAGAGCGAACTGTATGTCATATATCGCACACACCTTGATCTGGCTGCCCGTTTCTGTTGTTCTGTCTCATCGCAAACAGTTCGTATGGATCAACCGTATGCCCCGCATCGCACACACAACTAAAATAGGAACCGTGTTTGATGTATCCTTCATCGCAAACGTTTTGCAACTTTTTTGATGGTTTTTTTACATCACTATTTGTGATTAATGCATCACACACAGTTTTGTCAAAGGGTCTCTGATCGTAGTGTCGCGTTAGCAGCATCCTGCAGTAGTGCATGGCCATCGCCCACGAAGTACTTGCCTCACTCGGGTAGATCTTCACAAAGTAGGCGATCTCCTTGCCCTTACAAACTTCTTGGTTCAACTCCACAATCTTGTCGGAGGCTCCCAAGGACACCTAACCAATCTAGGAGACACCACTCTCCAAAAGGTAATAGATGTTGTGTTGATGATGAACTCCTTGCTATTGTGCTTCAAATGATAGTCTCCCCAACACTCAACTCTCTCTCACAGATTTGGATATGGTGGAAAGATGATTTGAGTGGAAAGCAACTTGGGGAAGGCTAGAAATCAAGATTCTTGTGGTAGGATTGGAATGTCTTGATCTCAACACATGAGTAGGTGGTTCTCTCTTAGAAAATGTAAGCTGGAAGTGTAGGCACGTTCTTATGGCTCTCTCACATATGGAGAAGGGGGTGGAGGGGTATATATAGCCTCCACACAAAATCCAACCATTACACACATTTGACCCAACTCGGTCAGACCGAATAGAAGAACTCGGTGAGACCGATTCAGTTCAAAATGTGAATATTAGGAATCTCGGAGGGACTGATTGGAACAACTCGGTGGGACCGATGTGCTAGGGCTTAGGGTAAACATCAACTCAGTGGCACCGATTGCATCAACTCGGTGAGACCAAAGTGAAGCAATAAGGCAACAGAGAAGATGTCAAGCCAACTCGGTGCGACTGATCACAATTTTGGTGAGACCGAAATAATTGCAATAGGCAACAGAGAGTTTGCAAGGCCATCTCTGTGAGACCGAGATCCATATCGGTGTGACCGTACTGTTAGGGTTTCTGGAAGTGGCTATGTCATATGAACTTGGTGGCGCCGGATAGAAAGAATCGGCGAGGCCGAGTTTGACTTTGGGTTTTGGACATATTTGGAATGAGAAAGTGGTTGAGGGCTTTGGAGCAATATCACAAAGAACTTTGAGCAAGTAGACCATTAAGCAACACCTCATCCCCTTTTAATAGTATTGGCTTTCCTATGGACTCAATGTGATCTTGGATCACTAAAATATAAATGGAGAGTCTTGAGCTTTTGCCAATATATATGTGTCCTTAGCATTTTGAGGGGTCCACATCTCTAGTCCATGCCATGCCATTCATTGAACTTTCTGAAATATTAAACTTGAATGGATATTAGTTCAATGAGCTATATGTTGTTATGAATTACCAAAACCACCCGGGGATTAGTTGCACTTTCAATCTCCCCCTTTTTGGTAATTGATGACAACATATAGATCAAAACTTCGACAAATGATAATATGAATGAAATACATCGTCGCTTTGAGAGGTATGTGATAAGCAAGAGCTCTCCCTAAATTTGTGCATTATTTAAAATTTGCGTTTGAATGCAAATGCACAATCGATTAGGATCATGGGTCACTCTTCCATGTCACATACATCTTGGTGGAGCGCTCAAAATGATAAGAATTAAATAACATGCACTCATCACCAAGGATACAAGTGATTGATCATACACAAACATTCATAGATATAATCATGGAAGCACACATTAAGCATAATATGATCAAACACATGATTACATAAGGTATCTCACGAGCATAACATCAATGTAGCAACAGTAGCAACAACCAAGTAAACCAAAGTAGCAAGTAGCAAGGCAAATGAAACCAACAAAAGCAAGACACTCTCTCTCGAAGCCTATGATCTATACACTTTCTCCCCCTTTGGCAACAAGTTACCAAAAAGTTCGAAAACGTATAGTGCTATACGACACTCTAAGCATGATCTCCGGGAGCTCCTGAAGGGGTCTTCTGGCTTGTCGCTCTGGTGTGCATATACAACGTGGAGAGGAGTCTATCTGCAAATGCCTCTGCTAAAGTCTGTGGAGCTGGAGAAGTTGACACTGGAGGGGCAACTATGGCAGTGGCTGCAGGTGCTGAGATGGTAGTTCTGGAGTCTGCAACTGGCACAGCTGATGATCTTTGTGCCCTTGGACTCTCTGGAATGTATCTGTTGTGGGACTAGGATCATTGTTCTCAGCATCATCCCTTAACTTCTCCACAATGGTTTGAATCTCTGTGACCTTCACATCAAGGTCATGCATCTTTGTCTCAATGATCCTTTCAAGGCTCTCCTGATTCTGAGACAAGGTGGCCAAGCTTTTCTCAATCCTCACGGTAGCCTCAAGCAGATAACTAAGTTGATCTTGCTTGGTCTTGAGATTCACAACTGAAGCATCTGGAGCACTTGTTACCTTTGCTGCTTTTGCAGCCTTTGCTCTCTCAATCTTCTCCTGGGCCTCAGCACAAGTAGGATGTGAAGCATCCATGACAACCTCGTTGTCCTCAGTGGTAGATGCTCTCTGTCAAGCAGATATGTCCCAGTCCCAACCTTGGAGTTGATTAACATCTGGATGTCTGGGGCATATCCACAAGACCTCTTCTGGTCGGCTGCTGTCCTCTTAACTGTCTCAACGATCAAGCTCATGACTTTGAATTTCTGGGGGATGTCAAACAAATGAATCAAGTTGATGGAATGACCATGTATCATCCCGTGATCTCCAGACTTGGGCAACAGAGTATGCCTCAAGATAGTGTTCATTGTGGTCAATCCTACAAGCAGATAATAGATAGATCCTAGCTTGTGTGTCTCCAAAGCTGCATCAGGTATGGGCTTGTACATGTTGGCCATTGAGTTGTGATCCTTCCTAGGCTTTCCATACACATCAAGATCATCTTTGCTTTCCTTGGGAGCATTGATAAGCTGGGCCCATTCAGAAATTGATGACTGGTATCTGGTTCCCTCAGTCATCCACACAATCTTACCATCAGGGTAGAAGTGGGCAGTAGAGTAGAACTGCATGCTCATCTCATCGTTCCATTTTGTCAGTTTCTGTCCAACAAACTTATCAACTCCATTCAACCTGAAGCTCTCATGCACATGGGGAAAATAGTCTTCATTGTCATCGATGTATTCCCAATCAACCCATTTCATGTCACAAACTATGGGCTTCTTGTCCAACAAGACGGTTTCATAGAAGTCCTGTTGTTCTCTGGTATGATAGTCCACAATAGTCTTCTCCTTGTGGCATATGGATCATTCTGTCTCCATAGTCTCATACCATGATCCTTTCTCAACTTCATGTTTTCTGCCATAGGATGATCATCATTATGATCTGGGATCTTGGGCTTCAATTTTCTGAGCACTAGTGGCTCATCATCTTCCTGAACCTCAGGCACTGGGGCCTTGTTCTTCTCTGCATCAGAGATCTTCCTAGTGGATCTATTTGGAACTGAAGGCTGGGGTGCTTGAGCTGGAGCTTTAAGCTTGGGTGCAGCAGGTTTGGGAGCAGACTTGGGCTTTAAAGTAGCAGCACCAGTCTTGATAGCATCTGCCATCAGCTTCTGTGTCTTGGCAGGAGGTGCAACAGGTTCTTCCTCCTCCTCTTCTTCTTCATCCCTCATCATGGATGGTCTTCCAATCACTCTCGCAATGGTCTTTCTGACCCTTTCCTTCCTCTTCTTTCCACCAGCAGCAGCTTCTTCTTCCTCTCTGGGCTCAAGTGTAAATTGCATAGTCTCTTGAGTTGAAACTCTGGCTTTGGACATTGGAGTCCTCTTTGCAGGAGCTTTCTTCTGTAGTCCTCGCTTGGTAGCAGCAGCAGTGCCATATTCCTTCTTAAGCACCTTCTTCTTGGAGGTCACTTCCTCCTCAATCACAAAGTCTTCATCTTCACTCTTAGAATCTCTTTTCTTTCTCTGCCTGGTAGTTGCCTTTGGCAAGTTGCTGGGAGTGCTTCTAGTCCCATCATCATAGCTATCAGAGGGACTAGTGCCCTGACTGAGATTAACTTCCTTCTCTGACCTTATCTGACTATCACTGGCCTCAGACATCTCTGCAGCTGGCCCTGTGAATAGATGGGTGTGGGTAGAGTAGGTGAGCATCACAAAATACAGATGGTTTTTGCAAAAATTGAAACAAAACCTTAACTTTAGTTTTCTGCAGAAAGCATTTCGGAGCTACCGATTTGACAATCTCGGTGACACCGAAGCACTAACAGAGTCTAAACATGCAGTTTCGGTCAGACCGAGGCACAGTTCGGTGACTCCAAGATGCTAGGGTTTCACTGAGAAAGTGCTTTCGGTCTCACCGATTAGTACACTTCGGTCAGACAGAGTTGTACTTAGTGCAATGGCCAGGGCCAATCGGTGTGACCGAAATCTTCAGATCGGTCGGTCCGAGATGGGTTCTCCCCTGTGAAGAGGCACGGTAAAACAAATCATGGGTTTCCTCACTTGTCACAGATGGGCTCGTTCCCGTGCGAAGAGCACGGACCCTGGGTGCGCTCCATGTTGTCGCAGATGGGCTCCTTCCCCTTGGAAGAGCACGGTTGTAGGGTGCCCTCCCTGATGTCGCAGATGGGCTCTTTCCCCTTGGAAGAGCCGGAGAGGGTGCCCTCCTCATGGTCGCCGTCGATGAGGTCTGACTTGGAAGCTGTGGATCCCAAGCCAGCGTCGTAGAATGTGTCCTTCAGAAATGACAAAAGGGGCTCGATGGTGATGTAGGTTGGCAAATTCTTGACAGCGAGCCAGAGGAGATCAGCGGCGGTGCCATGGATGAGATCGACGATGGTTGAACCGGAGGGGTTGGGGGTGGGCCACTTAACCTGTGACATAGCCCGCGTTAGGCTGTCTCTTTCGACGACCTCGATGTCGTAGCCGGCGTCCGCGACATACCCGCGTACTCTAGCCCGCTGATTGAGAGCCTGCGGCCAGTAATGGTCGTCAGCTTCCTCGGCGGCACCTCGGCGACGTCGGGTGAAGAGGCCGTGATACACCTCTTTTGGGCCAGTCGCTCCTAGAGCTCCACGGGAAGCGTAGCCGGGCTTAGGCTGCGACGCTCTAGAGTGGGGGATGGGGATTGAGATCTGTGGGAAAGGGGGCGTTTGGCAGGCGTCATCGAAGAAACTCAGGGCGGCTAGGGTATGGAGATCGGTGGGTAAGCTGCACAGGCAAACTGGCTGATGTTGACAATGGAGGCCTTGTGGCGGCGGCAGCGACCTTGCTAGGGTTTCGAGCGAGGGACGGGTTGTGGTGGTGGGGGGGTGTGCGCTCCCGCTCCCGAGGAGTTTTTGGGGTGTGTGTGTGTGGAGGGGGGTGTTTGAGGAAATGACGCGACTACTGAAAATTTTACTATGCGGGAGTTAAACGCGGGAGTAAAATGCCGAGGCTATTGAAAATTTGGATGATGGTGCATCGCACATGGTCCTGAAATAACAACCGTGTGTTATAAAATAGAAAAACCCTCGAGCCGGGCAGATATTTTTGAGGGATGCAGGCGGGAGCGGGAACAACAAACATCACACATGGTCAAAACATAATAACCGTGTGTTATCAAGCAGAAAAACCCTGCAGGAGGGTTAGATAATTTTGAGAGGGGAAGCCTCGTGGAGCCCAATGTATTGTGCTAATGTGCGTGACAGGGGCACCGGCGTGGCACACGGTTTTCGTGAGTGAACTGTGTCTGCTGCGTCATCCGACTTGTCTAACGTTCATAAATTTGGCGAAAATGACGCGGGAAAGGGTCAGAACACGAACACACTTGCATGTGGACCAAATATATGTATGAAAAGTGTGGTTTGATGTTCAAATACCAAATGGACAACTTCGATGTGGCACCTATCTCATAAAGCGCATGGTATTGCTTGGCCCCCCTTCGTGTCGGCACGAGGGGAATCCTAAGCTATTAACGCATGCCCGCCCCCACGGAGGTTCACCTAGCAAAGTGCGATGTAGCAGTCCCCCCATCAAACACACACACACACACACTTTCAGTCGGTGGGAGAGGGTATCTCACCAAGATGTATCGTAAAACGGACCAAGAAGAATCCACCTTGGTCGTACAACCTCTCTCTTGTTGTTGGTCAAAGTGATGGACGTCCATGCGACCCCAAAGATGGGTTAGCTCGCCAATAATCACGCAAGTAGCTAGTCCTCGAAGACAAGCACTGCATGCATGTGGCCCAAACATATGTATGGAGTGTTGATGTTTGAATACACAATGGAACAACTTTGTTGTGGCACCGTGCTTTGGAACCAGAAATCCTCACATGGAGCGAGGGTTAGTTGACAACGCATTGTATGCATGTATGTGACACCAAGCGCATGGTATTGCTTCCCCCCTTTGTGTCGGCAGGAGGGGAATCCTAAGCTATGAACGCTTGCCCGCCCCCACGGAGGTTCACCTAGCAAACTTCGAAGTAGTAGCCCCCCCATCCACACACACACACACACACACACACACACACACACACACACAAAGACACCCACACCCTCCCACACCCCCCACACACACTTTCAGTCGGCAGGAGAGGGCATCTCACCAAGATGTATCGTAAAATGGACCAAGAAGAATCGACCTTGGTCGTACAACCTCTCTCTTGTTGTTGGTCAAGATGATGGACGTCCATGCGACCCCAGAGATGGGCTACCTCACCAATAATCACGCAAGTAGCTAGTCCCTGAAGACAACCACTGCTTGCATGTGGCCCAAACATATGCATGGAGTGTTGCTGTTTGAATACACAATGGAACAACTTTGTTGTGGCTCCATGCTTTGGAACCAGAAATCCCCACACGGAGCGAAGGGTTAGTTGACGACACATTGTATGCATGTATGTCACACCACACTTCGAGCCGATGACGGGGATTCATGCATGCATAGTATGCGCTCAAACTTAGGTCTGAATCTCACCATGACCTACTACGATAATACAAACCAAAGGAAGAATCCACCATGGTAACATATCTCGTTGTCGGTTAAAGTGATCATGGATGTCCACGCGGGCCCACGAATATATAGGCTCTTGTCGCCGATAACCACGTGAGGGAGTGTACCATTTGAAGACAACCACTGCATGCATATGTATGTATGGAGGTGATGCGTGCATGTTTGAATACCATGCACATTGATGTGGCGCATGCGTCAAAAATCGTACAGTCCCCACACAGAGCGAGATCGGTTCATGACGTGTCGTGGTACTGCCGACTTCGACTCGGTGGGAGGGATTCATGCGTACACATGCATGTGTGCTCAATCTATATCATGTCATCCCAGAGCATGACCTATATATATATATACCGTAATACAAACCAAAAAATAATCCCCTCCTAAGTCAAATTAACCTCTCTCGTTGTTGAGCAAAGTAGTGATGGACCAAGCGGGCCCACAGATGGAAATCATCGATATCGCTGATAACCGCGTGAGTGGGTGCCAGAGGACAACCGCCATCGCTTTGCGTGTGGCAAAACATATGTATGAAGAGGTGTGTGTGGTTGTGATGTTTGAATACCCAAAATGCACAACTTAGATGTGGCACATGCCTAAAAAACTGTAAAGTCCCCACACAGAGCGAGGTTCATGAAGGGTACTACATATGCTGGTCCCCTTCCCCCTCTTCGACGCATACTATATATATGCTCCTACTGTAAAACAAACCAAAATGAATCCTCCTTGATGGTAAAATTAATTAACCTCTCCCGATGTAGGTCAAAGTGATGCATGCATGGACGACGACCTTGCGGGCCCATAGATGGAAGCGTCACACGTGAGTGTCCTAGGATAACCACTGTCTGCATATGCATGTGGTCCAAAGAGGTGTTGTGTGATGTTTGAATAGCCAATGCACAACTTTGATGTGGCACGTGCCTCGGAAACCAAAAAGTCCCGACATTGAGTGAGGTGTGTTCACAGACGCGTACGCAGTATATATGCTAGTCCCCTCCCACCTCTTCGATGCGTACTATATATATACTCCCACCGTAACACAAACTAAAAAGAATCAACCTTGCTGGTCAAATTAACCTCTCTGTACGTCGGCTGTTGGTTGAAGTGATGGACGACGACCTCGCGGGCCCACAGAAAGCATCACACATGTGAGTGAGTGTCATGTAGGACAACCACCGACTGCATGTGGCCCAAACTTGTATGTATGAAATGTTTGTGTAATGTTTTAAATAACGAATCCACGATTTTGATGTGGGAGTGCCTCACGAAACGGCCAACCCACACGGTGTCTCACGACTCATGGTGTACTGCCAGCCCCCCACCCCAGACGCACACACACACACCGCACATCCACTGCAACTACGATGCATGCATGTTAAACTTTCCCGCGGTGAACATATGTTACCAAAGGAGGGACGTATTAATTTTGAAAAAAACAGAGATCATTAAGACGTTTTAGTACATTGATTGATTTTCTAAGGGTATAATGTGCAAAAATCTAATTTGAGCTACATGCACATATGACTGTGCACCTAAATGGATTGAAAAAACACATGTGTCTCACAGGGTGCATGTTTACTCCCCATGCAAGAAATTTCAAACATTGAGAATCTTGATTTTTAAAATCTGGTACATCCAAAACTTATTTGAAATTCATGAAACTTATCATGTTGTCATATGGACACCAATGCACTGTGGTATTGTACTTTTTTTGTCAAAATTGAGACAAGTTTTGATTTAATTTTTATCTTCTTACAAACGGGAGATTAATAATTATTGGGAGCCAATATCGCAAACGGATTATTTATTCGAACCGTCGGTGTTAGACCAACAATGGATACGTGCCATGCTTCAGTTAAGCAATAAAGCGGCAGCATTAATCATCAAAATAGAAAAACAATATACGTGCCGCCACGCGACCCCTGTGCCGTGCGAGCAGGCGTGAGTTGATGGGATGCATGCGACCAGTCCACCGCGCAGGCAGACAGGGAGGTGTGCATGCAGGTGTATGAATTGACGGGAGGCGTGCTCGCTGCGTAGTGTCTTTGGGAGGCGTGCAAGTAGTTGTGTGAAATGATGGTAAGCATGCCAGCAGTCCGGTGCGCAGGCTCATAGGCGAGACAGCCTTTGACCACCGCCCACCTTTCTCCCACTACTCCATATTAATCGCACGCCCGAGCGGCTGCACCCCCCATCTTTGCCGCACACACAATCCTCTCTCTTCACCAGCATCCTCGACGCCGCTCTCAGTCCTCACCGCCGTCTGTGTATGAGAATGCCGACAAAGCGCCTCAACGGAGGGAGTGCCGATGCCGGCGCTGCGGAAGCACTGGAGCACGGTGTGAAGATGGAGACAGAGGTTGTCGTCGCCGCCGCCGAGGTCTCGCTGCACCTTGACATCGTCGACGGCGTCGTGCTTCCACAGCCAGAGCCGGAAGTCCTCACCGACTCCGGTGATGACTCCGCCGACGACTCCGGTGACGACTTCGACGACCACTCTGGCGATGACTACGACGACGACGGACAACCTGTTAGTCATCTATACTCATTTATGTGTCAAATATATCCTAGGGTTTCTATCGGGGTACACAAACTGGGGTGTATGTTTCCCCTAACTTGTGCACGGACAGTAGGCAATAGACCCGGCAACACCAAGCATTCAAGACAGAACCAAGCCAGAGAGAGAGAGAGCTCTTTGAGGAATCAAAGGGCAGATCAAGAAGACCAAGACAAGCCAAGACAATAATATATCACCAAGGGAAAGCCTCCCTTGCTGGGCAGGCGAGCCTGGTCAGGTCGAGGCCACCCCAAAGACAAGTCCCAAGACTTCTTGCCGGGGCCACTGGCGGCCTACATCCCCGACAAGGCTCCACCGCTCCACCGCATCGCAACGCAAGTCACCAATCGGTGCGGTGTTGAGCCCCCAGATGACTAAGTGGCTGTCATTTGGCACGTGGCAGCCATTGAGGAGGAAGATCACCTCTACATGACACCCGTCCAGAGGCGTGTCAAGCAGACAGATGGGAGATGACTAGAGCGGCGCGGCAGGCCTGGTGGGCCGCATCCACAGCGCGACACATGGCAGTGCATTTAATTCGCTTTGTCCTAACTGCCAGAGTTAGGTATGATAGCATTGTTAGCTATCTAATCGCTGGATAATGACTGTTGTGCCATTGTGGTAACCCCTTAGCCTATAAAAGGAGGACCGTGGCAACCTTAGAAAGGATTCGGACCCTCGTGTACTCATACGTGCATAGCTGCTCTCCCCGAGACGACCTTGCCAGGCTCGATCGCCGCGCATTCTTCACAGTCTCTATCAATCCACCAAAGCAGGAGTAGGGTTTTACGCTTCTCAGCGGCCCGAACCTGGGTAAAACCACCAGTGTCACCATTGTCGTGCTGTCCCACGGCCTCCGCTCTTTGTGCAATGCGCCTCCCCCCTGCCAACCCACAAAGGGGCCGATGGCCCCATAGGTGGCCGTGTTCTACCACGACATCTTTGGCGCGCCAGATAGGGGGAGCGCTTGTGCGAACCCGAGGTCTTAATCAGCGCGTCAAGCTACACCGGCGTCAGCATCGACGCTCACATAATCAGCGGCTCCCGAGGAGAGAGGCGATGCCGCTGCCTCGGTCCGCCTTGCCCGAGCCCTGTCGCCTGCACCCGCCGCAACCGCGGCGGCGGCGGAAACGGGAGGTGGGAGCGGTGCGACGGTCCCGAGCCACTCAGGTGGCACGACCACCGCACTGCCCCCAACCCAAGGAGAAGGACAAGACGCGCGGCGATGCTATCCTCCTGGCGGGTCCCCGCCAAGCATGCCCGGTGACTGAGAAAAACACTAAGGCAAGCGGAAAGCATGGTACGTGGCCTCCTCCTCCTCCACTTTCGTTCGTCAATGATCGAAGCTGCGCATGGGGTGGCATCCTCGACATCGATAGGCCCACGCAAAACTCGGTCTAGCATTTACCCCGATGAGGGAAAATACTGAGTGAAGCGCTGGAGCAAATTCGTTGATTGATGCCCCGGCAAGCGTGCTCTGGCAGGGCTGTCCGCGCCAGCGTGACCTTATGCCTACAGCCGTGGTATCATCGACAACAAAAGGGAGAGGAGAGAGGAGTCGACCCTTCCTTTTTTGCTATGCATTGTCACCTGCAGGCGTTCGATTATCCCTCTTCGGCCCTTGCCGGGGACGGACATGTAACTAATAAACTGCCAAGTTTCCCGCTTGCGCGCGTTTTTCATGTCGATTCAGCAGACTTGAGGCGAGTACGCGAACGCCATCCTCTCAAAGTATGCGGACGTGATAGACGGCCACGGCGACGGAAGGAGGGAAGCATGAAAAAAAAGAAGCTAAGTCAACATGCTCACGAACTCTTCCTCCAGAGTTCTGCATTTGCTTATCCCTCGGACACCCAAGTTTTCTTTGTATGGTTGAATCTTTCGTGTGATGGCACCTTGCCGGAGTTGTCTGCGCCCCTGCTTTGTTTCAAGCCTCCTCAACAAGCGAGCGGCTGCGTCAAAGACTCCTATGGAAAAACCTGCCGTGGCATGTCCTCGCCAGCTGAATGCTAAGGACCCACTCCTCACAGCAATCGCGGCAGCATGCTACTGGCGGGCAGCCAAAACGCACGAAAAGAAGCCAACCATACGAGCATCCATGGGTAAAACACAAGAGTGGTAACATGCACTTAAGCTTGATTAAATACCTGTTCAACGAGTGCAAAAGCAAATATAGTACGGGGCCTAAACACGAGGCATACATTATGTTTTTGTTACAGGGCACCATGACAACAAGAATGGTTCACAGCTGTGCCTGGCGGTCTTCTCAGACCCTGGGGACGTAAAGAACCTTGTCGGCGAAGGGGGCGGCTTTCTCCTCGGCGGCAAAAACATTGGTGCCCACCGGCAGCCTCCTGAAGCCATCGGCAAGGTCGAGGTCCGGATGGCAGAAGGCGAGATTGCTCAAGACCATGAAGAGGGCGTCGCGGGCGAGCTTCCGGGACTCATGGATGAAGCATGCGTCCCTCTCGTCCTCATACGTCTTCAGCCCTTTAATCAACCCCTCGAAGAAGAGCGACAGCTTGACACTGGGAACCTCATGCTAGCCCACAGAGAAAGCCCAGCTCTTCATCTTCATTGTTGTGATCTGGGCAGAGAGGCGCTCGGCGATATCCACTAGATTCTTGATCCAGAGTTCGCGCTACCCAACTTGGTTCGCCAGCTTCTCCTCTGCATCTTTTCGGTGGAGTCTTGCATTGTCCAGGTCCTTCGTCAGCTGCCTCTCCCGGGCGTCGGCAGACTCAACCTTGCTTTCCAGAGTACCAAGCCGTGCCCTCATATCAGTAATGGAGTTGTTGGCACTGTTAAGATCCTTGCTCTTGGATGAAAGCTGCGATTGCACCTCTTTCAGAAGGATTTCTGCCTTTTGTGCTTCCTCCTTGAGGGCCGCAGTCTCCTTGGCACTCCCGGCAAGCTCCTTTGTCAGTTTGGCTACCTGTTGGTCGAGATCAGCTTTGGCAGTGGACGTAACAACAAGGTCATCAACAATCTTCTTCAGCTAGGCAACAGAATCATGGGTGAGCGTGTCGAGGGCCGCCTTGTTCTTGTCCTCTAAATCCTTGGTACGCTGCTGGACAAGGACCTCTAGCTCCTCGTCCTTGTTGCGGAGGGTGGTCTTGAGGTTCTCTTCCCAGGAAGAGATTTCCTTCTCTTTGGCGTTCAGAAGCGCTGCGTGCTCTACCAAATGAGCTTCCCAGGTGGCGACATCCTCCTTGGCCATAGTGATCACCTCCTGTTGCCCTTGAAGGATTTGGAACTGCTTGCCGTGCCGCTCGCGCAATTCATTGCCCTTGTCCCTCAGCTTCTGATCCATGTGGTTGGCGGAGTTGCGTTACTCCTTGAGTGCCTGCCCCTTCTAGTTGTACATGTTTTGCATCTCCTTGATGCCGGCCGCCACGGACTCCGGAAAGGACAGGTCTAGGACTGTGTTGACCGAGTCTTCGGCCTCTTCAGCTTGCTAGGATCGCGGTGCCATGATGCGTTGGATATCCTCATCAAGATCTGCACTCGCTGCCGTGGATGCGCCGGGGGCTCCAAGACCAGGTTGGGCGAGGACCAGCGCCAGGCTACTCGAAGATGGTTGCAGGGCTGCGGCCGAGGGGCTAAATTGGGGAGGGGGGCTTATGGTCTGAAGAGGCACCTTCTCTTCGACCACTACCCCCAGTCCTGGCACACTGCCGGGGGCCTTCTCTGGGGCCTCTTGGATATCCCCGACAGTATGTTCTTGGCCCTCCGTGGCAGCGATCTTGGTAGCCTCTTCAACAGCATCCTTACCAATGCTGGCAACCTCCTCCAGCAGCTCTGGTACCTCAGCCACTGGGACTGCAAGAAAAATCAGCAAGGGACGGCAAGGAAATAATATGCATCAAGAAGCCAGAGACTTGAAGCAGAAATAAAGCGAACAACAAAAGGGGAAGAGCGAGCAAATTACCTGGAGAGGTTTGCCACGGGGGACAGATGTCGCCGGGGCATAACTTTTGCCCCCTTCCTCGGTGGTCACTACATCAGCGTGGGCTAATCCTTCCGTGGAGGCCCTTGCCGGGGATTTCTCGGCTCGGGCATCGGGCAAGGTGGGCCCCTCCTGGGGAGCCTCGCTCTGGACAGGCTCTCCCTTTCCCTTGGCGGAAGAAGGGACCCGCTCTCCCATGCCCTCGCTAGCGGGGAGGGCCTGCCCCATACCTTCGTGCTGGGGGCTGGGCCGGGGGCTTGGCGCGAGATCATCCATGCTGCCTCCCGCCAAGCCCGGGCCCTCCGAAGGCCCTGATGCATCCACTTGCTTGGATCGCTTGGCCCAGTGGGCGAGGGTCTCTTCATCGTCTCTGCCAAAAACGACAAAGCAAGATTAGGTCGGCAAATCTACAAGTGCATGGTGCATCGACAAGAAGAAATGACATTTCCTTACTCTGAATCGATGAGCATGGAGCCCAGCGCGAATTCCATAGGTGGTGGGGTCGCTCAGCCTCTCTTCAGGGGTGGAGGAGCGGTGCTTCCCGGCAGCTTTGAGCCTTTTGAGGAGGCCGGGGGCTCCAGCGAGGATGAGCTACGCGAAGAGCTCGAGCTCAATTCAGAGCTGGGGTCGACCCCTATGATGGCTCGCTGCTTGGTGGGAGGGGTCTTGGCCCCAGAAAGACGAGAAGAATGGCGGCGCACCACGTCCGGCCCATCGCCCTTAGAGATGGTCTTCTTCTCCCTCTTGGCGACAGGCGCAGGAACAGGGGCCGCGTTTCCCCGGCTAGGCCTCCTGCGGGGACGCTGCTCCAGGTCTGGTTCAGGGGCTTGAGGGCCCGCAGTAAGCCACTCCTCCTTGGGCTGCTCCACCTCCTCGGCCTCGTCCTTTTCCTGGGCTTTTGCTGCCGCTGCATACAAGGTTTTGATCCCGGCAGGCTCGTCCCCGGCAGGATCGCCCTCGGCAGGCTCGTCCTCAGAAGTTTCCTCCGTGGCGTGCCCTTCACTCCTGCTGTGAGAAGAGCCCTCATCTTCGGCCTCCTCTTCTCCCTCCTCCACCCTTCTGGGCTTTGCATTCCCGGCCGCTCGAAGCGCCTTGTCCTCCTCGATCCGCCTCTTGATCTTTTCTGCTTCCGCCGTGGAGGTGCACTTGAACATGTTGCTCTCCACTCTGTGGCCCTTTCCTCCAGACCAGAGACCCACTCCATCTCCTCGTCAAGCTCTGGCAGTTGCCAATCGTCCGCAACTCCGTAAGCATTGTAGTCGGGCATCCACTTCAAAATCTGATCTAGGGCGGAATTGATATTCAACGGGACGACCTTTGCCGGCATTTTGAATGGCCCAAGGCTGCCGAACAGCTGTTCACATAGCCAGGCGTGGCCATAAACTGTGAGGTTGTTGGTGAGGCCTGGGTACATGCGCATCTTGTCCCCTGCATCTCTGTACCGCCAGGCAAACGTGTCCCTTTGTTGCAGTGGCGCAATGCGGCATCGGAGGAAGTCAGCCCCCACCAGTTCGATGGTTAGCCCGGCAGCCTTGAGACGGGCGATCCTATTCAAAGCCAAGCGAAGCCTATCGTCAGTAAGGCCTAGCTTCCCCCAATCCTTGCCACGCACGACGCACTCCGTCCGCGCCCGGCAATGCTTTGGAGCATCTGCATCCTCAATCCAACACCAATCTGCCCTCCATTCCTCCCACCTGCCGCGCTGTTGACCAGGAAGATAATCCGAAACGTTCCTCACCACCCGGGGGATCCAGCTTATGTTTCCTGAGTGGAGATTCTTGTCCTCGACCCGCGGGACGAAGAAGTGCCTGAACAGATCCACGCTGGGGGCTACTCCAACGAAATTCTCGTACAGATGGGCGAAAATCACCATGCACGCCATTGCATTTGGCGTGAAATCCAAAAGGTGGAATCCGTACACCACCATCATCGCCTCAAAGAAATCAGAGAAAGGAGGGCTGAGGCCGCAGAGAAAATATGCGTAGAAAAAGCGGTATGAATTTGGCGGGTCCTCTTTCCCCTCCGCCAAAACCGCAGGAGCACCATGCCCTTTCCAGACTTCTCTCCCCCACATATACGCATACCTCACGGCCAGGGTGTTGCTATCCAAGCTCGACGGGAAGAACACTACATCTTCCCGCCGCTTCCTGTCCAGCTCTGCCGCTTTCTTCTTTTCCCCCTCCATCACGGTTTCCTTCGCCGTGGCCAGCCGCTTCCCCCTTTCGGCGGCTTTCTTCCCCATTCTTCGAGGCTACGTGGAAGGTGGAAGGCTGGGTGGGAGATTGGAGGTGAATGCGGGCGCAGGGTCGATCGCTTGGCTTGAAGAGGAAGATGATGGAGGAGGAAATAGATGCGAATGAGCAGGGCCCCTTTGCGTTTTTCTCTTTTATGAGGAACGAACGTGGGGGGGGGGGTGGCTTTTCGCTGCTTCCTCTCAGGAAGTGACGTTTTACATTAACTGTTACAGTCCCACGATCCCACGACCTGCGGTAATTGCATGGAGTGGATGTTGAGGCGACAGGTCATCATAACAAACTGCTGCACGCGCAGTGTTCCTTCGACACGTGTCCATGCACTGTTTGGGGCCTAACCCAATGTGCCCGACGACACGTATGGCTCAAGCCCAGGGGCTTCTGTCGGGGTACACAAACAGGGGTGTATGTTTCCCCTGACTTGTGCACGGACAGTAGGCCTCTGACCCGGCAACACCAAGTATTCAAGACAGAACCAAGCCAGAGAGAGAGCTCTTTGAGGAATCAATGGGCATATCAAGAAGACCAAGACAAGCCAAGACAATAAGATATCACCAACGGAAAGCCTCCCTTGCCGGGTAGGCAAGCCCGGTCAGGTCGAGGCCACCCCAAAGACAAGTCCCAATTCTTCCCCGGCAAGGATTGTCAGGGCCACTGGCGGTCTACATCCTTGCCAAGGCTCCACCGCTCCACCACATCGCAACGAAGTCACCCATCGGTGCGGTGTCGAGCCCCCATATGACTAAGTGGTTGTCATTTGGCACGTGGCAGCCATTGAGGAAGATCACCTCTACATGGCACCCGTCCAGAGGGGTGTCAATCAGACAGATGGGAGATGACTAGAGCGGCGTGGCAGGCCTGTCGGGTCGCATCCACAGTGCGACACATGGCAGCACATTTAATGTGCTTTGTCCTAACTGCCAGAGTTAGGTATGATAGCACTGTTAGCTATCTAATCGCTGGATAATGACCGTTGTGCCATTGTGGTAACCCCTTAGCCTATAAAAGGAGGACCGTGGCAACCTTAGAAAGGATTCGGACCCTCGTGTACTCATACACGCGTAGCTGCTCTCCCCGAGGCGAACTTGCCAGGCTCGAGCGCCACGCGTTCTTCATAGTCTCTCCATCAATCCACCAAAGCAGGAGTAGGGTTTTACACTTCTTAGTGGCCCGGACCCGGGTAAAAACCACCAGTGTCACCATTGCCATGCTGTCCCACGGCCTCCGCTCTTTGTGCAACGTGCCTTCCCCCCTGCCGAACCACAAAGGGGCCGATGGTCCCATAGGTGGCCATGTTCTACCACGACAGTTTCTCTGGTTAGTCCTGCCTCCCCCTTTTTGAAATAGAAATCCTATTGGTTATCTTCTCTCAATCCATGAAATCTGAGTAAGTTTCATTAGATCCGTGTAGCGTATTGATTGTTTGAATGATAGAAATGATAATTGATTAGTTGTTTCATCTGTACAAATGATTTCTGCTAATAATCCGTCTAGGGTTATTGTTTCGTGCTAATAATTCCTAGCCAGGGCTTGACAATTGATTTTTGAATGACCTAAATATATGTTTGTGCCATTTTTTTTTCAAGATTGGTCTGTACATAGACGACTGTGCTTAAAAATCGAAGCATAATCTTTGGATATGTCTAAAAAAATAGCCATAAAATCCACAAATTCCTAATCCTACTTTTCTGCATGTAAAAATTGATTTGATGCCAAATTTTGGCAACTGCCAAATGTTCGCTAGAGATCAGTTCGTATTCCAAATTTGACGCCACATTTTTTTACTATATGTATAGGTGCTATCTGACGATGTCGACAACGAGGATGAAGATGCCCAGAGAAGGTACAAGAGGCAAATCCTCAGGGAGCTTTATGCGGGAATTCATAACAAGCACATTAGGACCTGGGACGGGGGCTTTTGATGCCCATTTTGCAACCAAAAGCTTCACAACGCGTATGAAAGTGTCCTGGCACATGCAAGAGGACAAGCCGTTGGCTCCTTCAGGCAGAAGTATTCTCGCAGGGTGGCACACACCACGTACGTGGAGTACCTGGAGAAGCTTCACGACCGTGCTGGCAGATGAGATTGAACTATGTATGGCTATGTAGTGTCTTAATTATAAATGTGCTTGAGTATGCTTAATGACGGTTGAACTATATATGGTTGAACTATGCTTGTGTACGTTTATTATCTATGCCTGAGTATGTTTAATCTATGTTTACTTACTAGCAAACATGCCCGTGCATTGCAACAGGACTTTTAAAAAATAGCTCACGGTCCTAGATCCTAATCCAATAAGCATGACTGAAGACACCCCCACCCCCGAAGTTCAAAATCTCAAAAAAAACATCTAAATATTTGATTCATCGGTATGCCCTTACATATCAGTTAGAATCTAAACAGAAGAACCTCGACACAAAAAATATTGCCAACCAATTTCCTAGCTTTAGAGCAGATTGCAAAATAAACATTCACATGGACAACATTTCGGATCATGAATAACTTAATATAGCCATTCCCTGGATTTAGGTAAGAATCATATCTAACCTTGTATGGCTCATGTGTATCAACTACATTTCGTGTTTATACATGGTTATTCATATCAATGAATATTTGAAATATGAATGCTATTAAGTAATCTAATTTCCATAAAGGAAAATCTTACAAAGCCACCAGAGAATACCTTTTTAATGTGAAGCCACCAGAGAAGATGAAGACTGAAAAGTTCGAGATAACAAAAGGGTTTTTGGATATTAACCTTTTTTTTATCTTTATCTCCAGCATTTTTTTGAGAAGCGCTGGAATGATATAGATAGGGGCTTTGGTTGCAAAATACTGCAGTAAACAAATGTCGTATATCCTAAGATTGCAAAGTACAACTCATCATGGTAACAAACATCATTTTGAACATCTATGATCACTCGAAGGATAATATAAGCCCATTGCATTATTTTTTACTGTAGTTGATGATGTCCTAAGCCACTATAAATTTAGGTGGGCACCTAATAAATATGGTCAATCAGTCAACCAAGAAAACTTTGGTAGGTATGGCTAGTAAACTTGAGTACATGTGCAATCTGGCTGGTAAACTTTGGTAGATAAATCGAATCAGACACCATTGCAAATGATTCTGATCGCAACAAATATTTAATATTCTATGTGATTGCAGTGCTAACAATTACATGAGGCAAGCTTAATGATAACGACAAGAACACAAACAAAGGTCTTAAAATCATTATTTACAAATGAATGCACTACAATGGGATATATATCAACACTATTAGCTACAGCAACAAACGGGGAAAATAGCCTGGTAAAGTGTCATATTAGTCTGTGAAGACGAAACATAATTCAAATATCTTACCATATCTTTGGGAGATCGAATGTACCAAACCTTAACTTCATGTGCCAAATCTCCCTAGAGATCCTTCAGAGAAATTTCTTCTTCGCTTAATTTTGTCTCCTAAAACATAGCAGTAGAAGAAAGTACTGAATTTCCCAAATGACTCAGACGAGTAACTTGTTTTTTTTCTTTATATGTTCTCCTCAATTGATTAAGAAAAAAAGAATAAATGAATAACATTTAGATGGGAACAGTCATTTCTTATCCTAAGCCATGGATGCATCATGCAGGACCAATCTGTGTAGAGTGGAGATGAAAAAGCTCATCAGCTAACATAAAAAATGGAGGAACTCGTATGGCGTATGGGGCCTACATGTAGTAACGTATATCCACTCTGAATCTAACATATAAAGATCAATGATCCATACCGCTGCAGCATTGATTTCTTGTCACCATGATCAAGTGTACCTAGCAGGAGCATACATAAGGATATGTACATATCATGAAGCAATTGTAATCAGCAAGCAGCAACCTACTATGTGTTCTCTGTATAGATGTGTAGTAACCAAGGAGCAGCATGAACAAAATTGCACCAGCAGGCTGCTGCTCTCCTCTCTAATCTCTCTCTATATGCAATAGTAGAATAGCAGAACATCAAAATTAGCAACGGCAGAGCAACCTCGAAAAAATAGTAGGAATAATTAAAAAGATTCTAATGTGTTTATTTTGGCATATCGGAACATTTAGTGTGTATATCTGAGTTCAACACCAGCTATAATCGCTGCCAATCTTGGTTAAGTATTGATCAAGTAGCATTCATTTGAGAAAAAGCAATAAAATTTAGTCTTTATGTCCAGAGAAAATTATGAATAATAGTGAGCAAAGCATATGAACATATCTCATTATTCAAAACTTAAGTTAACAGATCTACAATGTGCATCCTTGTGCACAACCCATCTCTAAGAAATTGTCTGGAACATCATTGATAGAAATTTATTAGCAGAATTTAAGCTATAACATTGTAGGCAATACAAAGGAATTCAGATGTAAACTGAATCTTCCTTGAACTTTCAGGCCTGGCCACTCCGACCCATTAGTCATTAGTTTAAAGTTCAAAATTGATGATAGAATTGGACAATGGCATACCTTGGATGGAGCACATGCCGACAGTGTTTCGGCAAACTAAGTGGAGCAGCAAGATTGAAAGCTTCGGGCGCGACTGGAACCGATGTCTGACGGTGTACAGGAGGAGTTTACCTGAGCCGATTGCAGTCATCCCTTGTCCCGCACTTCCATCTTGTTGAGTCATCACGGCTACTGTTCTCCTGTTCGTATCTGATGCATCACGCAACCATGCAAATCATATCAGAACAATGTAACAATCAATGATTTAATTAGGATGGCACAAAGAGTCAGATCGACCCATAATCAATATGTCACGGCATGCATGTATCATGAAGATAAATCAAGCAAGGATACATTACATACCTCGAACTCCGCCACCGCAGAATCCATCTGCCCGAGCATAGTTGTCGCCGCTCGTCGCTCTGTGCTTGTCCTGCGCACTCGAGCCAGTCACCGTCTACGCCGAGGCAACCCACACCGTATGGAAGAATTGAGATGGAGAAATTGTACAGCGAGAAAACATTTTCAGGCACACACACCTTGGCCCAGGGTGGATGTCCATTGACCCACTTGTGCTCGGTGTCCAGCAAGGCCCAGTACGTCGTCCCGGCATGGCGGCCGAGCGGCAGGGGAGGAGGCCCGTGTTGGCTCGGCGTCGCGTGCGGGTCGTGGATCACCTTCTGCTTCTTCATCATCCCCATGAGCCCCACCATCACCCTTCCCACTCGCTCTCCTAGGAAATCCACCTTATATCCCATGGATTCCTAGTGGGGGTCACTTGAATCAACCGCTGGTTGCTCGGATTGGGTGCCGACGGGCTTGAAGATTGTAGGCGGATTGGGTGCCGGCGGGCTTGAAGATTGCATGAAGTTGGAGACCGAGAAGGCTCAGGGTGGCGCAAGAGAAGATTGGGGTAAATGTAGAGGGGGAAGGAGACAGAACTGCAAAGGCTCGGGAAGAAGATCAGCCGCGCAGCCACGCGTGGGGGCGGCGGCGGTGGTGGTGCCGTGCCTGTAGGCATCGAGGAGGAGAGCCCGTGCTGGTGTATTTTTTTTTACAAATCTGCTCCCCCGTGCGTCAGCCAAGCCCACAAACGAAACATTTTTTTCACCGTTGACAACTTAAATTAGTACTGCGGGTTAATTACCTAAAACAATAGGGACTATTTTATAAAAAATGCCGTGATGGTGAGCACATTTGGTGCTTTATTATTAGGTAAAGATGTCTAAATGTGGGATATGGATGCAATCAGTTCGGTTGATGGAATCTACCTCCGTCCTGGTTTATTGGTCCCCTTTGTAATTTGTGTTAAATTTTGACCAAAGATTTAACTGACAAAATGTTAGTGCATGTCAGCAAAAATTATATCGTTGGATTCGTATTTGAACATAGTGGTCAATGATATAATTATTTGGTGACATGCATAAACATTTGTTAGTTCAATCTTGGGTCAAAATTTGGCACAAATTACAAAGGGGACCAATAAACCAGGACGGACGAAGTACGTCAATCACACACGGTTCCCAAATTGGAATCGTGTGCAACGACTTTCATTTTCCTGGTTACGCCAATCACACACGGTTGGCTCTAGCAAACCGATGCCTCCAAAACTCTTTGTCGGACAGAAAACTCTCACCACCCAATTCAAAAAAGAAAACCCTCACCATCCCCACGTCACAAAATCCCTCACCCCGCCCGCCACCCCCTCCGGTCTCCATTCACACCTGCACAAGCTCCTTTGTGACTCTGCATGGCACCGCCTATCGCTGCGGCAACCACTTAGCTCGCCGCCTGTCGCCGCCGCCAGGATGCCGGCAAACCCCACTGCATTTCGCCACTTCCGCTTGCCGCCGCCTATCACCATTGACTTTCTCGATGCTGCTTGCGGTCGACCCAGCTCCGCCCAATTGGGTAGTTCGCGGTATTGAGGCTTTTTCTCATAGACAACAAGGTAACTAATTTACTGAAATATTATCTCGTCTCTTATCCCAGTTCATCTGCGCCCTTTACTCACCAGGCCGAAATCGCCGTGAATTCATTTTTATTCGAGCTGATTTGAGGGTTTTCTTTCATTCATGGAGTCTACAGTGCGCGGACACTTCAGGACTTTGCGGCCTCGGCCAGACATCCACGGAGTTCCATCTCACCGTACCAGATGACCTCAGGATGCGCACGGTATGTTCAATCTCACCCTAAATCGGTTGGCATGGCCTACTTTCGTGAACATATACTATATATTGCTACATCTGGATAAAAGGTGCCACATGCAACATATACGTCAAAGGGGATCTTTTCCCTCTTCTTTCTATATTAGGCAATTTCATGATGTATTGTTCTTTCGATTACTCTCATATTTCCATGACATCATGGTTACCCTATCTGTTTAATTATAGTTTTTTGTCCTTTGATTTCAACTGCTGTACTGTTCTTTCAATTTCACCCATATTTGCATTTTACCATATTCTTTAACAATCCTAACATTTTCTACAGCACATCCCTTGCTATGCAACAACATTTGTGGTACACAATCTTTCCCTTTACATAAATCAAGACTGCAGGGACGTCATACTGAACACCAACCATGGATTTACAATCATTGCTACTATAAGACTTGATGAACGTGGTGACTCCTATTTTGGCAGGGGCCTTTGGACAAAATTTTCTAAGTTTTATGTATTGAAAGCTGGCACTAATATTGCACTGCACATAAAAGAGCCTGGTCATGAGATATATGCTAACTTCCCCAACGGTATCATCCGTCTAGACTTTGTTCGAAGTAAGTGTTCTTTTCAAGTATGTGCATGTTGACTTACCCAGCAATATCAAAGGAATTGTGTAGTATTTTAGCAACCAATTGTTATTCAATTTTCTTACTCTATTCCTACCTACTAACTTCTAGTTACCAATACACTTTTCTTTTACCCTATTTTAACTAAATATTCCTTGTACTCCCACTTCTATCAGAAAGTGCCGCTGATGAGGAGACTCCGGAGGTGGAGAACGGGGCTACCAACAAGCGGAGGCGGGTCGAGCAAGAACCGCAAGTGACTCTAGCAGGCCTAGACTTCATCAGCAGCCTTCCCGATGATATGTTGATAGTCATCATCTCCCTCCTCCCAATCAAATATGGGGCGCAGACAACCGTCCTTTCCCGGCGGTGGCGCCCCCTATGGCACTCCACCCCTCTCGACCTCATCTACACCCACGAGCTCTGCCATGGCTATCGCAAAAGCTTGAATGCGTTCTTCCAGATCCTCGGCAGTCACCATGGCCCAACCAGAGGCCTTAGAATGTGCAAGTTCCGTTCCAACGGCAAGGACCGAGCCAAGCTTGACGAGTTGTTCTGATCCCCCGCCCTAGATCAGCTCGAGGAGCTCACTTTTGATGATGGGCATATGCGCTCGCTGCCAACGTCTGCGCTCCGCCTCGCGCCCACGCTGTGTGTCGCCAAGGTCATGAACTGCCATCCCCCCTTAATGACGTGCCCGCTCTTATTCTACCATGACTGAAGCACCTCGAGCTCGTCGCCGTCCGCCTCCCAAATGGTGACATGGAGCGCCTGCTCCGTGGCTGTACTACACTCGAGTACCTTCGCCTTTAGGCGATCAATGGGTTGAGTAGCTTCCACATCACCTCCATGACTCTTCGGACTATTTATGTGTGTTGCTGGTGCTGCAAGAAGACATCACAAAATGTGTACCACGATATGGTCATTGAGGACACACCTTCACTTGAGAGATTACTTGTAGTTGATCAAGAAGGTCCAACAAGAATCAATGTCATTTCTGCGCCGAAATTGACAGTGGTGGGCTACTCATCTGACAAATACTCCGAACTTGTTATTGGATCCACACCCATTCAGGTACAACAGCCGCCTTCTACCTCTCCTTCTAGAAAGTAATATTATTTCTAATTTTGAAGATGTATGTTCGTCTATCATCCAGAAAATGATTTCGACAAGCTTGACCCCGAAACTGCGCACAGTGAAGGTCTTGGCACTAGAATCTATCGGCCCCAACCTGGACCAAGTTGTCAGTTTCCTGAGATGCTTTCCATGATTGGAGAAGCTATATATCGAGGTGTTGTTCCTTTCCTGTTGAATGTTAACCATAAGGGAGTTTAATTTTTGACACCTTTTCCCAAGTTTACAATGACAATGTACTACGATTTCTGAAGGATTTTTGGAGGATTTCAGTACATACATGTTCCCCCCCCCCATATTGGCTGCTTGATCCATATGGTTACAATCCATAAGCATTTCTCCTTTGGATTCATCTGTACTAGTTTTCTTAGGGAATTTTTCATCCACTCCAACCTCTTGTGAAGAAGGATACATTTTTCTAGATTGTAATCAAATGCCCATGTTAATCTTGTCGGATCGAAGATGGCACGTTAGTGCATTTTACAAATCCTGCAAACCAAATAGGCCCGTAGTAGTGTTCAAAACTGCATGTAGGCACTAACACGTTTTCTTCTTTTGCAGATAAGATTAGGCCCGGTGGTGGATAATGTGATACAATATAACAATCACATCGAATGCCTAGATCTGCATCTCTCAGAAATTACTTTGAACTCATACCGAGGGACCTTACTGGAGATTATATTCACCAGGTTCTTTGTTGTCAGAGCAAGGGTGCTGAAGGTAATGAGGTTTACCCTACATTTATTTCGCAAAAATGAATGGTTTGTTGATCAGCGCCGGCGGCTGCGGTAGAATGGAATAGGCTCCAAAAAAGCTAAATTTCATTTTGGAACTTCAGATGACAGAGTAATTGGAAGTCATCGTGTCAACCCCATACATGACTTCTCAGTGGCTGACCCCTTTGCAAAAATTATGAGGTTTCGAAACCAGCCTTATAAGTGGTAATATTAGTTTGAACCTCTCTTATATCCATGTTCAGCGGATCAGCGTGGGCGTTTGCAGCTGATGAGCTGAATTTCGTTTCTAATATCAGTTTGAACCTTGTAATCTTTGAATTTGAGCCATATAACTCTGGAATTTGAACCTTGTAATATTTTGAGCTTTTGTGGTACAATCATTGAAATGGCATCGTATGAGACTCGTATATTGGTAGCACTATTTTGACCTTAATATGCAATGGTCTTAAATTTTATTAACCATTCTCGAATGTGTTTACCTTGTCGATCTCATAGCACACGATCTGTATAGCTAACTCAACTGCGATCTTCGACATTATTGCACACAGTTGGTTTCTTCAACCGTGTGCCCTGTAGAGCGCAGAATTAATTATCGCACTCGAGTGTCCATCATCACCTTCTGTGTAACTTTGACCTCATCACCCACGGGTAAACTTATGACCGAAGTCATTCCACACACTTCGTTTTTACAAAGCTTTTTGCCAATAAACACCCACAATTTGTCCATCTTCTAGCTGACGTGTGGCCAAACTAGCCGAACAGGAAGCTTGCACGGTAAACTGCGCGGTTGCACAGGAACAGGCTCACCAATGATACATTTGGTGCCTCTTCGAGCCCACGCGTGGTCAAACGAAACGCGTGCTGTGTTCTGAAGTGTGCACTGGAATCCTCCGCTATGAACGTGGTGACAAGACGTGACGATTACAGGCTGTCCGACCCCCATTTATTACAGCGACTATTTAACCCTTGTGTCTCCTCAACCTTTCGAGCGCGCCCCACTATTGCAAGTAGCACACCCACCACGACAAATTCTTAGAGGGTATCCTGCGCGGCTCCAATGGCGCTCCGAGCGGCTGCCGACGACGAGCAGCAGTTCACCATGCATGCCGTGGTGGACACCCATAGAAGGTTCACAGAGCTCTCGGTGGTGTACACCAACAACCCGGTCTGGGTGGAGCACTCCATCCATATCATGGAGCTGTTGCTTGCTGAGGAGAAGTACAAGGTGGTCGGGTTCGACCTCGAGTACACACGCACTTGTGCCGGGTCTCGTCCCAAGGTCGCCGTCGCCCAGATGTGCGTGCGCAATCATGTCCTCGTCTACCACTACTGCCTGGCCACAAGGCCTTGCGAGCATTTCGCCAGGTTTGTCAACAGCCCCCACTAAATGTTCGCTATGGTGGACATTACCAACGATGTAAAGGTGCTCAAGAATTCGGGCAACGCCTGCCAGAATCTTGTCGACATCAAGGGCCAATACAAGATCTGGGGCAGCAACGAGCATGAGAAGGGCTCACTGGTTCACCTCGCCGAGGCCATCATCGACCCCTACTACAGGCACATGAAGGATTCCTGCAACAAGGACAAGCATGCGTGGCACTCGGCCTGGATGCAGAAACTCGACAAAGCTCACGTCGTGTACGCGGCCAAGGAGGCATACACGAGCTACGAGATGTACAGGCAGATCGTTGACATGAGGAAGTGCCTCCTTTCCCAAAACAACCAGGGATCCAGTCGGAAGCATAGCAATGGCAAGCGTCGTCGTAACAAGAAGTAGATGATTAGATCCTCATTTCTCCTAGTTTAGTATGCATGTAATTGCTTACTTTAGTGTGTGGAAATGTTATGTGTGTAGTCACTTGTGTAATTGTATGCTTAATTTGGTTATGCAATGCTATCTTTTTAAGTATATATGTTGATGCTCTGTAGACAGAGCATAGATGTTGTGCGGATAGAGCAAATCACATCGCACATGGACTAAACAATGGAACTCGTCGGTGATGTTTTCATCAATCACTCACAATTGTATACCAGCAATCATTTGCTCACAACACACACAGCTAACAGGAATCGTCTGTGTTGTTATCCGTCTTCCCACACATTTCTGATTGCAGACCTATTTGCCGCGTATCACACACATCTTGTTCGTCATTAGCCTCATCATCATCTTCATCATCATCTTCTTCATCATCATCTTCTTCGTCATTAGCCTCATCATCCATGGCGCCCAAGAAAAATTCTAGGGCGACAGCTCACCCTTCCCCCTCGAAGGCCCCCTCGCATGCAGCCACCAACGCTTTGGGTACTACGACGGCGTTGGGGGACATGGACGCCGTGGGGAACCTGACCGGTGCAGGCAGCGCTGTCACCGTTCCCCCCGCGGTCAAAGCAGGAGCGGAAGACATCGAGGGGGGGGGTGGCTTCAACAGCGTCCCGATGGCCATGTTCCACAAGGCGTGGGCGAGGAGAACACCCAGTATCCACCTCCCCACCGCGCCGGAGGGTGCAGCCACAGTGACAACACCCGCCCTGGTACGAGTCGCGACCCCTTGGCTGTCCCAACTACTGGCGCAGCCGCGGGGCACGCGCCTCCCCCGGGGAAGGACAACCATGACGGAGCGCCGAACGGGGTCGTCAACACCTCGGCGCACCCTTCTCGCCATCATGCCGCCATGGTGGCTGGCTCGCAGCGGCGAGAGCACGGCGCCACCACCACCGGTACCGTCAGGAGTCGAGCGATGTCGCAGTCTGCGTCATCGTCCATGCCAAGCACTACTTCGGAAACCATGGCGCAAGCCCAACTCCTGCCGAGATTCCCGCCAGCGGCCGATCAAATGGATGCGTGGAGAGCCACCATCCAGAGTTTGATCGGTTTTGCTGAATAAGGAGGATCACAGCGGGCAGACTCACCGCGGCGCCCGCAAGCAACAACCACGGCCCGAGCCGCTGGCCAAGTCAAGGGGGCACTCCCACGGTGCAGTCCCCTCCATGACCGCCAATGCAAAGGCCGCAACCCGAACCACGCGACCAGGAGCCCGACGAGGCGTCAATGGCTTCATCTAATCCTCAGGCTCGTCGAGATCAGCGGCAGGTCCTGGAGGATCGGCAGAGGGAAGACACGCGCGTCACCATAGAACGACGCCGCGAAACCAGCCGCCAATCTGACATGCACGACGGCCCAAGACGTCGACGAACCCGCGCCCAGTGGAGGCGGGTAC
Source organism: Thinopyrum elongatum (assembly GCA_011799875.1). NCBI lineage: Eukaryota > Viridiplantae > Streptophyta > Magnoliopsida > Poales > Poaceae > Thinopyrum > Thinopyrum elongatum. Next base: position 537,969,714 of record CM022299.1, read on the forward strand.
TTGCCTTTCAAGGTTGGGTGCCCTGCCTTCACTCGCGAGCTATGGCAAGTCCTTTGGCCATCTGCCTATGTTTTCAAACCAGAGATACCAGAAAAGTATGATGGGAGGCTGAACCTGGCAGAGTTCTTGAGCATCTACACCATCGCTGTTCAAGCCGTCGGAGGAAGAGACGAGAAGGTGTTTGCCAACTACTTCCCTTTGGCACTCAAGCCAAATGTGAGGTCATGGATGATGCACCTGCCAGAGAATTCCATCTCAACTTGGGCTGACCTGTGCAATGAGTTTGTTGGTGCCTTCACGGGCGGCCATCAAGAACTAGGACGGCCCAACGATTTGCAGCTCCTTCCACAAAAGGAAGGGGAGAGTTTGCAGAAGTACATGCAGGGGTTTAGCCGGGTGCACAGGAACATACCAGATATCCACCCTACAGCTGTGATTGCCGCATTCCAGTCTAACGTGCGCAACATGAGGATACGTTCCAAGATGAACGTCCGGTTGCCCAAGAGTGTGAATGAGCTATACACCTTGGCAGATAAGTGTGCCCCTACAGAGGAAGGGAGGCGACTCCCCGGAGAAGAAGATGGCATCGAAGTTGACTCATAAGACGACGATGATACAACTAACCTGAAGAGGATGAATAAAAAGCGCAACAAGAAGCGCAGGGAAAAGGCAGTACTAGCTGTTGACGGTTTTGGTGCTCCCAGTACCGGTAAGAAGGACAAGACCGAAGCCCCCAGCAAGGAAGCTGCCGCGTGCACTGATTGCCGGGAGACAGTGGCGGCCGAAAAGGCTGGGAAGGCTGACGGGCCGTACTGCAAGATCCACCGGACCAAGGTCCATGATCTCCAAGAGTGTCACCAAGTTGAGCAACTTCTCAAGAAGCAGAAAGTGGAATACGAGAAGCGTGACAAGGAAAGAGACCAAGAAGGTGCTGGTGGGAAGGGCCAAGGCGGCAGAGGAGGCCGCGGTGGCAAGTTTCCCCAGCACCAAGAGAAACCCGCTAGAGGTCGTGAGAAGAAGAAAGGTGATGACGAAAGTGATTGGGGGGATGAAGAGGAAACCAGCGAGCAAGAATTCCAGAAGGCCACTAAGGCCCTGTGCGTTGACGGAGGCGCGTCGTTGCACTCCTCTCACCACCAACTTAAACAGTGGGCACGTGAGGTCAATGCCATGGAGCCAGCGGCAAACTCCCGAAAACCACTCAAATGGTCCCGCACGCCCATCATCTTTGACGAAGAGGATCACCCCGACCGCACCACTGCGGTAGGGTGCTTGCCATTATTGGTTTCGCCAACAATCCGCAACCTCAAGGTCACAAAGATGTTGGTTCATGGCGGGGCGGGGTTGAACCTGATTTCCCCCAAGGTACTCAGCAAGCTGCAAATATCAGATGAAGAGCTCAAAGTTACTGGCACGTTTCAAGGGATCAACCCCGGCAGAAGTCATCCGAAGGGGAAGATCACGCTGCCGGTGACATTTGGAGGAGAAATGAATTACCGGACCGAGAAGATTGTGTTAGACGTGGTCGAGCTTCCTCTGCCGTACAATGGGATCCTTGGTCATCCAGCTCTGGCAAAATTCATGGCGGCATCCCACTATGCCTACAATACCCTGAAGATGCCAGGGTCGATGGGCGTCATCTCCATCCTGTCGGACAAGAAGGACGCAATCATATGCGTGGATAAGATGTACCGGGAGGCGGTCGCTGCCGAGGCTGCAGAGGCCGCAGTTCCCGCCAAAGAAAACAAGAAAGGAAAGAAGGTTAGCAGGGATACAGGCAAAGAGTCTAGGAAGCGTGCCTCCCCAGAGTGCGCCGCGCCCGTCGACGACTTGCCAAAAAGTTCCACTAGCAAGAGATCCAAGGTTGCTTCGCCTGCTGTGAAGAAGGTCCCGGCAGGGCTAGTTGGCGCTGACGGTACATTTACCATCAGCTCCACCCTTGCCGACAAATAGGAAAGAGCGCTCGTTGCCTTCCTGCTGGCGAATGTCGATGTGTTTGCTTGGCAACCATCTGACATCCCCGGTGTTCCCAAGGAGGTAATCAAGCACCACCTTGCTGTCTGCCCTCATGCTTGGCCCGTCAACCAGAAGGTCAGGAAACAAGCCTTGGAACGGCAGCAATTCATTGCCGAGGAGATCAAGAAACTTGAGGCAGCTGGTTTGGTCAGGGGAGTGTTGCACCCGACATGGTTGGCGAACCCGGTAGTAGTGCGCAAGGCGAATGGGAAATGGAGGCTTTGCATAGACTTCACAGATCTAAACAAGGCATGCCTGAAGGACCCTTTCCCCTTGCCGCGCATCGACTAGATTATGGATTCCACTCCTGGGTGCGATCTACTTTCTTTCTTGGATGCATTCTCCGGATACCATCAGATATTCATGTCCAAGGAAAACAAGGAGAAGACCGCGTTCATTACCCCATGTAGCACGTACTGCTTTGTTCGAATGCCCTTCGGGTTAAAGAGCGTCGGGTCTACCTTTGCAAGGGCAGTGCAAATTGGGTTTGAACCTCAGTTGCTTAGGAATATTGAAGCTTATATGGATGACATAGTGGTCAAAAGCAATGACAGATCAACGCTCATTCAGGACTTGGAAGAGACCTTTGCGAACCTACGCAAGATCAACTCGAAGTTGAACCCTGAGAAGTGTGTGTTTGGCGTTCCCTGCGGCAAACTACATGGCTTCTTTGTGTCTCACTGGGGGATAGAGGCCAACTCCGACAAGATCAAGGCGATCGAGCAGATTCAAGCACCCAAGACAGTCAAGGACGTGAGGCGTTTAACTGGATGTGTTGCCGTGCTGAGTAGGTTCATTTCTAAGTCTGCCGAGCGCACCCTGCCTTTCTTCAAAATTCTGTAGAAGGCAAGGCCCATGAAGTGGACCTCGGAGGTAGAAGCAGCGCTGCAGGACTTAAAGGCCTATCTTTCCTCTGCTCCCACCTTGGTCGCTCCTAAACCACAAGAGCCGTTGCTGCTATATTTAGCGGCAACCAATCAAGTGGTTAGAGCAACGCTAGTGGCGCAGCGGGATGTGGATGAAGGAGCAGCTGCAGTTACTGCCCTCCCCGGAGAAGGAAGAGAACCGGTCGTGGCAAGATTGAGTACAGATCAGGAGAAAGGAGAGCAGGGTGTTGAAGGCAATCCCAGGACCCCGGCAAGGAAAAGGATGGTACAGCGACCAGTTTACTTTGTTAGCTCCCTATTGCAGGGGGCTAGGTCAAGGTACTCTGGGGTACAGAAATTAATCTTCGGCCTCATCATGGCCTCGAGGAAGCTGCGCCACTACTTCCAAGCCCACGAGATCACAGTTGTCACCCGTTTCCCTTTGCAACGCATACTGAGGAACCTTGAGGCCACCGGCAGGATAGTTGAATGAGCATTAGAATTGTCAAGTTTTGGTCTGAAGTATGAAAGTACCTCAACCATCCAAAGCAGAGCGCTAGCAGAGTTCATTGCAGAATGGACACCCACTCCAGACAAGGAGACGCCGAAAACAATTATCCCCGGCAAGGAGGCTCCCCAAGAATGGGTCATGTACTTTGATGGTGCCTTCTCATTGCAAGGTGCAGGGGTTGGCGTACTCCTCATCGCACCCACCGGAGAACACCTCAAGTATGTGGTCCGAATGCATTTTCCCCAGGAGAAGGCTACCAACAACACTGCAGAATATGAAGGGCTCCTTGCTGGGCTCCAGATTGCAACAAAATTGGGAATTGAGAAGTTGATCATTCCTGGAGATTCGGAACTTGTGGCGAGACAAGTGAACAAGGATTACCAAAGTCCATTGATGGAGGCATACGTCGAAGAAGTGAAAAAGTTGGAGGAGCATTTTGATGGATTGCAAACAGCGCATGTACCACATGCGGAAAACAGCATCGCTGATCATCTGTCAAAATGCGCTACGCAAAAGCTTCTTGTGGGACCAGGGACTTTTGTGCTCCACCTGACTCAACCTTCCGTATCCCCGACAACGATGGCCAGAAAGAGGAGGAAGCTGGACTCCGGCAAGCCTTTACTGGCAGGACCACCAGACATCCCCGGTAGAGAAGCTGCCGGGAACAACTCCACTTCGCTTGGTGAGCTGCACTCTTCCGCAGCACCACAGGTCCTTGCGGTCGAGGTAGGCGCTCCCACGAGTGAGGTGGTGCCATTTGTCCTTGTTGTAGAGCCTCAAGCTCCAACTTGGGCACGACACATAGTCCACTACCTCCAAATTGGAGAACTCCCCGAAGAGCAAGAAGAAGCTGAAAGAGTTGCCCGGAGGGCCAGTATGTATCAGTTTGTCGATGACACACTATACAGAAGAAGGCCCAACGGTATGAAATTGAAGTGCATTTGCCGGGAAGAGGGGATGGAACTATTGGCAGAGATACACAAAGGCATGTGTGGCTCCCATATTGGATCCAGAGCCTTGGTTGGAAAAGCTTTCCGGCAAGGTTTCTACTGGCCCATGACCCTCCAAGATGCAATTGAGCTAGTCACCAGATGTGAAGCCTGCCAGTTGTTGACACCAGATTTTGGCATGGTCAAGAAGTTATTTAAGATGGCCTCAAATGGAGAAGTGATCTACATTAAAGAGTTCTGTATTGTCGATATGAACATCTTTGAAGTTTGGGCCATCGCCATCCGATCTCATCTCAAGGGCCGAAACTATGCTCAAAGTACTAAGATGATTTTGTGTTCAGAGTATTGTTCGGCCAATTAAGCCTCCAATATGGCCTCATATGAGAAAAGCTTATACATGGATTGTCTTTGTCTCGTCGAAACGATCAATTTTGATATAAAGATCGTCCCGATCCGAGGTCGTATGCAAAAGTTAGAGCCAGGACTGCACGACCCTGTAGTGAGCAAAATATGACGCCCGGGACCAGACACACATGTGACTATGTCTGATGAGTTGCGTGAATAATTACCTGTTTTGCGTGAGCGATTTGGCCCTGAAGATGCCATCGAATCAAAAAACGTTCAGCACAAAATTTGTTCGCCTCATCGAAACGGGCAAATTTTCTTTTGGGCTCATCTTCATCCGAGGTCGTTTATGGCCTATGGGAACTAAAAACCGAACTGATGTTCCAGACTTACCTAAATCCGAGTTCGGTTAATTTTGGAAAGATTTGGATGTGATTTGGAGTCCTTTTCTTGTATAGGAAGTCCATCCGCCTCTTATATACCTAAGGGGTGACGGCCGATTGAACAACACACAATCTAACAATCAATCTACTACTTTTTCGTGCTCATCTACTTTGTATATATCCCTCTCCCTTGTATCTTCTTCTCGTTCTTCGTTGTTCTTCAAGATTGGAGGCAGCGAATCCATGAGGTCCTAGGGGCAGTTAGGCCGACCTAGGGTAACCCATAGCCGCCGCGCGCCCTGACGGGGTCCCTCCCGGGCGAGAGGGGCTTCAGGTCCTGAAAAGCACCCGCCGGATTGCTTGCGTACCGGGCTTCCAGACGGGTCTCCTTCGATGTGAGCTGCGGTGCATCACCCTCGGCATTGGAGATACACGGTGACGTGTTCGTGTGCGAACACACTTTTTGGCGACTCCGCTGGGGAAGAAGCTTTGAACAGTCTCCAGCATGATCTTGCTACGAGGAGGGCATCATCAAGCGGCTGCAATCTACAATGGTAACATGTATCATCAATCTCCTTACGTAGATGCAAATAGCTATTATGTTGATGTTGCTAGATCTTTCAATGGATATGTCATGTCGGCTAGCCCTAATGAGCAAAGGCCGACTAGTTATTCCGTTGGAGAAACTTGGAATTTACAGAACCGCGACATGCAACTTATGAATCTGAACTTTCATGAATCGACAACACCTTTCAATATGCCGGTGAACAACATGATTTGTTCGAGTGATCAATATATGACACCTCATGTACATGAGGGCATCTCACAGTTTTTCCATCGGCAGCTGACTCGCGATATGCGGGTTCATCCCCAAACATGCCGATGGACGGGGCAATCGGCCATGCTTCCTATAGTTATTTGGCTAGTTATCCTCAGTCATCTTATACTACACCTCATGAGATTAATTATTCAGCGGGATATGCAAGTAAAAATATTCATGACTCGGCTCACCTTCGTGGTTATGGCCGAGTGAATGGAGATTCTATAGGAGCATATATGCCTAATATTGCAGGAGATGAGGTGGCTCTGGCTGCAATAAAATGTTTAGCCCGAAATAAGAAGATTAGCATGCTTTGCCTTGAACAACATGAAAGAGGGCTGGTTCTTGATTACGATGCAATAAGAGCTAGGGTTTTTAAAGAAGGTGAAGTGTTGCCAGGTGATCAAATTAGCGAGAGAAAATATTCGACAACAGTGCATACGTCTTCACCTATCATTGCAGCATGTTATACACCCCCTATACAATTGCTAAATTTTGGCAACATCAATTCATTGCCGAAAGATCCTAAGAGCATTGGGGGGCAAGCGGATCCAAGTAGGGCTGAGCCTAAAGAAAAATTTGTCGCCTGAATGGACGGGGTCAAGCCAACTCTCACAGGGAATAGCGTCAATGGCTTTACTACGCCAACTCTTGAGGAATTACCATCAGAATATCGACAAGCTTATGAAGCACTCAAGAAGAGGCGTGGAGAGGAATATTTGCAAGAATATGTCAAGTCCCTTCTTCCATTCAGCAATCATGATGGCTCCTCTGTGATGTTGAGGCAAGCCAAAAAAGAAGCTTTGCAAGCAAATCAACAAGAAAGGGTTCACTCGGCAAATACAGTTGATTCGGTTGAAACCGAGTCAAATATGATTAAGTCGTCTATAGCCGAGTTGAACGGTTCCTTTAGTGACAAGACAACGGTGGATTCAATTGAAATCGGATTGAGCACCGAGACATTTAAGGCCGACTGCGTTGCATCGAGCCAGCCGAGTGCATCGTGCCAGCCGAGTACATCATGCCAGCCGAGTGCATCATTCCAGACGAGTGCATTGCCAGCTATAGCCAAGTGCATCAAGCCAGTTATTGCCGCTTGTACCAAAACAGAAGATGCAAGCTTCACCGAGCAAAGGAACGGTAAGCGCAACAAATTGGCCGTGCTCGATTTTTCTGGATGTGAGGGAGCTTACATGCTACCCTATGAGTTCCGTGCCAAAGAAATTGATGAGCATCAAGAGCAAAGTTATATGGCCAAACAAAGTTTGGCTAGTGATGAAGATCAAGAACCAGAGCGTGCAGCCGAACGAAGTTTAGCTGATGAAGAGCGGCCGAGTGGAATACATTCGGGTAATCCGAGTGAAATCTACTCGGGAAACCCAAGTGAAATCTACTCGGGAAATCCGAGTGATGAGGAACGAGATCTAGAAAAAGAGGAAGAGGCGTTGGAGGATTATTCAAAAGTGGAGCAAGGTATTGTTCCAGTGGTCCAACCATCTTCTCCTTCCAACGACTTCACAAAGGTACACCTAGCCGACAGTTTACTCAATTTTCGATTCGGTCAAAATCATACTGTTGATGCACCCATTAGTAAGATTCTAATTAATTTTGAAAGACCAATCGAGATGAGTAATCTATTTATTTCGAATTATCTTGTCACTAATCACGCTGATCAACACATGGCACCATTCATAGAGGCTAATAGTGACAACTCATCGCAATCAAAGTTTTTCCCGTCATGCCGACTAAACTTTATATTCATATGGACAGCTTCTTTTGTTTCATGCCTGGCTAACATTTGGTCTCAGATGAGACGCATATTCTGTAATTATTTTGGTTGCAGGAATATAAAGCTAGGTTCAAAGTCCTCTAGGATAGCCGATTCAAGAGCATTGGAAAAGGAGGATGAAAATTGATGCATAGCCGAGTTGGATGATGTTACACCGACACCACTCGGTTGTTCAGTTGCAAAGCCGATATCACACAATCGGTTAGTAGATGAGCAATGTACCTTCAATCTAGGTATGTGTGATCACATTGTCGGTGCATCGCTTACTAATCCTATTATTATTATTGATCACGATGTCGAGCCATCAAGACAAGAGCGAATGCGATGTTTGTTCAAGCAAAATTTTACAGACTGCAGTGTGATTCATAAAGTTGCACAATCAGCCAACACAGGACGATTGAAGTTTGTTCAAGCACGAGCATATGGCCAGTCATATCAGATTGGTCTTGATGGCGATCAAATGTTGACTCGGCTTTCTCAAGACGATTCATCTAAAGGTCGACAGGTACACACCAATGATGACAGGGTCAAGTCTTCGAGCAAGGATATTTTTAAAAAGTGCATCAACAACAATCTTGAAGACAGGAATTCCATGAGAGCTACAATGGTGACTTCTAGCACTGGGGGGCAACGAGAAAATTCAAAGACCAATGCACGCACAACTAAAGAAAGCAAAGGCCATGGTAAGCACAAAGGTAAAAAGCTGAAAGTCACTTTCGCGCAGTTATTAGAAAAAAATCGGAAGATAAGTGAGGCAAAGAGTGCTTATTGGCCAAGTGAAATAAAAGCATCGAAGTCACCCCCAAGGCATAAATCTGAAGACCGGGATTGGCGAAGGAAGAAGTTGAGCAAGCAGACTCCGTATCCTCCTTTTGGGCCACCAATGCCGATGTCATGGATACCTCCCCATGCTGACTCTTATTCATATAAATCATGGAACAAGTATAAATCAAGGGCACACCGTCCATCATATTCTGAACCACCTCACCAAAATTATGCAGCTCCGAGAGGATCATTGTTTGTTCAACAACCATATGTTAAAGACCGGGTCAACCAAAAAGAATCGGTCCAGAGCTCGGCAAAGAAGATGGACGTGATCAAGCAAGTGTACCGAGTGAAAAAGGATGGCCGCAAGTGTGTGCTATTTTAGATCTGACTCTAGATGACAAAAAGCCAGCTGAGTCTATGTTGGCTACTAAGGACAAGAAAGTGAAGCAAGTAACTTTCAAGGATTCAATCACCGAGTTTGGACAAGCCAAGCCGGAGATGCCCAAAGATAGAAAGAATTTGCCAGTGCACAGAACAAAATCACAGCCGGGATGCTCAATCGGCTTATCACATTGGCAAGAAAGAAAACTAAAGCGGCTCAGGGACAAAGAGTTAGAGAAGAGGAACATGTCATGGGTCCCCAAGGGAAGCCGTCGAGGCGAGAATGATGTACTAGCTCCTATTGCGAAACAAGCAGAAGTAAGGGAGTACAAGCGTAAAGCCTGTAGGCGAGGACGACAATTTTCATCTCACTATAGGAGACTCCAGGAGGCGTGTCATCCACATTCTTCAATCGTGCCATCAAAATCAACTCTATGGAATTTATCCTCAGCCGAAACATCTGACTTATTTCGGCTATTCACGCTTTGGTGGACGGACTCCCGAGATCCTTTGAGATGAGAACGCATGGCCGATATTTGCATATCGCCCTCAGAGTTCATTGCGTTGGCAAAGTCGGCATCTAGCTAACGGTGTTCACCATGGTTGATCTCCTACTCCTATAGCCGATGCTCAGTGTTTGCCAATACTGGCAAGGCCGACTTAATTATTGAGTCTGCCACTAATCAAGGGTCTAGTGCATAAAAAAGCTCCGACTCTTGGTGTTAGTTATTTGCAGGATCCAAGTCAGGAGACAGACATTGTTCGGCGGAGGCTTGGTGGTGTACTTTGATCAATAATGAGTTGAGTCGCCGAACAGTTGACGGTATTCCTTCGAGGTGCATGGTCATAATTGCTCAGCACCTGGCTTATCGCCGAATGGTTATAACATTCCCAGGGAGTGCCTGGACAAAGCAAGGTCAGGATTGACATAAGAAACTTACGTGGAGCCCTTTGTGACATCCAATGGCTGTTCTCAGACGACTATAATCCAAGAGGCTTTAACCAAGCAGCAACAAGCCTGAGCATATGGATGATAAAAATTATCGTACTCAGCATGCACAGCCGATGGAGTGTTGACATCATGCTTAAACATTACCCTAGGCAAAGTATTTTCTGGCACGCAAGCTCTGCCAGAAAACAGGGGGGCATGTGTTGACACCAGATTTTGGCACGGTCAAGAAGTTATTTAAGATGGCCTCAAATGGAGAAGTGATCTACATGAAAGAGTTCCGTATTGTCGATATGAACATCTTTGAAGTTTGGGCCATCGCCATCCAATCTCATCTCAAGGGCTGAAACTATGCTCAAAGTACTAAGATTTTGTGTTCAGAGTATTGTTCGGAAAATTAAGCCTCCAAGACGGCCTCATATGAGAAAATCTTATACATGGATTGTCTTTGTCTCGTTGAAACGATCGATTTTTATATAAAGATCGTCCCGATCCGAGGTCGTATGCAAAAGTTAGAGCCCGCACTGCACGACCCTGCAGTGAGCAAAATATGACGCCCAGGACCAGACACACATGTGACTATGTCTGAAGAGTTGCGTGAATAATTACCTGTTTTGCGCAAGCGATTTATCCCTGAAGATGGCATCGAATCAAAATAATTTCAACACAAAAGTTGTTCGCCTCATCGAAACGGCCAAATTTGCTTTTGGGCTCATTTTCATCCGAGGTCATTTATGGCCTATGGGACCTAAAAACCGAACTGATGTTCCAGACTTACCTAAATCCGAGTTCAATTAATTTTGGAAAGATTTGGACGTGATTTGGACATGATTTTGAGTCATTTTCTTGTATGGGAAGTCCATCCGCCTCTTATATACCTAAGGGGTGACGGCCGACTGAACAACACACAATCTAACAATCAAGCGACTACTTTTTCGTGTTCATCTACTTTGTATCCCTCTCCCTTGTATCTTCTTCTCATTCTTCGTCGTTCTTCAAGATTGGAGGCAGCAAATCCATGAGGTCCTAGGGGCGGTTAGGCTGACCAAGGGCATCCCATAGCCACCACGCGCCCTGACGAGGTCCCTCCCGGGCGAGCGGTGCTTCATGTCCTGAAAAGCACCCGCCGGATTGCTTGCGTACCATGCTTCCAGACGGGTCTCCTTTGATGTGAGCTGTAGTGCATCACCCTCGGTGTTGGAGGTACACGGTGACGTATTCATGTGCGAACACCAGTTCCACTCCAAGAATATCCATCAACCTGCTCGAGCTCTCCAGACGATCCCTTTGTCATGGCCATTTTTGGTCTGTGGGCTCGACATCTTGGGCCCCTTCCCCCGTGCTACCGGGGGCTTTGAATTCTTGTACGTTGCAATCGACAAGTTTACAAAGTGGCCGGAAGTGGAGCCTGTGAGGAAGGTGACCGCACAATTAGCTATCAAGTTCTTGAAAGGATTGGTGTGCCGTTTCGGAGTACCCGCCAGAGGCATCAGTGACAATGGCACCCAATTTACAAGCCACGCCTTCATGCAATATGTTCAAACCCTCGGAAGCAAGGTTTCATTCGCCTCTATTGCTCATACCAGGAGCAATGGACAAGCTAAGAGGATGAACGCTGAAGTGCTGCATGGGCTCAAGACAAGAACTTTTGATAAGTTGCAGAAATGCGGCAGACGCTGGATCGACAAGCTGCCGGTGGTTCTTTGGTCCCTCCGTACGACACCAAATCGAGCTACCGGCTAGAATCCCTCCTCCCTAGTCTATGGGGCAGAAGCAGTGATCCCCACGGAACTCATATATGGGTCACCTCGAGTATTTACCTATGATGAAGTAGAGCAAGAGCAGCACCGGCATGACGATGCCGTGCTCCTTGAGGAGAACCATCTCTGGGCTGCTATGTGTGCTGCACGTTACCAGCAAGCCCTGCGCCGCTATCACAGCCGCAGTGTCCATGCCCGGAGCCTTGAGGAAGGCGACCATGTCCTTAGGTGTGTTTAGTCCGCCAAGGGTTCCAATAAGTTGACGCCGAAGTGGGAAGGCCCTTACCGGGTAGTACGAGCCACCAAACCCGGCGCAGTCCATCTGGAGACCGAAGATGGCATCAATATGCAAAACTCATGGAATATTGAGCATCTTCGCAAGTTCTACCCGTAAGGCGCGGCTGTCGTGCCCTGCCCCGGCAGCCATCCTTTTGTACAAGCCTTGCCGATGCGCATGTAACCCTTTGTACAAAGTTAGGCACAGACCCTGAGCACAGATAATAAAACGAAGCGATGGCGCCCTAAAAACATGCATGATTAGTTTAGCTTAAACTTGCCACGATCATTTAGATGAGGTCATATGCTGCTATGTTTTCCCCCACAACTAATTGCAGGGCTCTTACCGCGGTCTCGATCCTGGGAAGAAGAGACAGAAAATGAGCTTACATATCGATCCCCGACAAGCTAAACAGATAATTTCTTTTTATCCATACGTGTCTCTGTAAAAAGAGAACTTGTGCATAAAGAAACCTTGTCACCTTCAAAGCATTTGTGCTCCAGTCCTTTGAACCGAACATTGCTTCGGTCGAGGTGGTTATAGTGGCATTTGACAGAGAAGGGTCGACAAGGAGCCAGTTCCCTTCAGGAGTTTCAAGCCCCGGCAGGAGGCAACGACGGAGGGCACCGACAAGATAGCTTGCCGGGAAAAACTTGTTTACCTAAAAGTATAGAGGCATACCCCCCCCCCTCCTCTGCGTGGATAAAACACATGCACAAGTACCCGGCAAGGCCTGTCTTTTTCATTAATATGTGGATAAACAAGTACAGGTCTTACAGGACACAAACATGGATAAAAGAGATTACATATTTGCTACTCAAATTTGGCAAGTGCCTACATGTTTTAGACTAAAAAAAGATATGTGCCCCGTAATCCCTTTCGTGTCCCTCTCCTCCTAGGAACTATGGTGGGAGATGAAAAGGGCAAAAGAAGCGCCTGGGTAAGGTGCGCGCGGCAGAAGGCACCAAGAGAGCTTCTCCTGGCAGCCGTCCGGAAGAGGCTGGTGATGATGGTGCCGGGGCGGGGAAGAATCAAAGAACGAAGCAACAAGCGGCCAGTACGAGACGAAGGTGTCGGTGCCATCGTACTATGACCTGATGGCCTGCCACCCGCCCTCCTCGTCTTCGTCGGTTACCTCCTCTTCACTGTCGCTCCGGGAAGGCGCCAGGCCCCTGGCCCGCCACTTCCCCCGGAGAGGCTGCTGATGGTGGTGGCGGCGCCCAAGGCGCATTGTGGACGCCGCCTCCCACCTTGGCGGGCAGGAGGGCATCGCCATCTTCAGCATCGCTCCCAACCTCGCCGGAGAGGGCAGCGCTGGGATCACTAAAGATCCCAAGCACGGCGCCATAAGCAGGCGCCAGGGGCCCTGACGGCTTCACCAATGAGCTTTCAGACCCCAACAACTCGCAGCAAAGGTGACGCCCCTGCCCAAGACGGGAGGCTCGTATGGAGGGTGCGAGCACCCCTCCATTACAGACAGGCACGATGCCCTACATACCATAGTGGAGGCGGCGATCATGGGTGCGTTGCCGCCGGCAGCAACCACCCCAACCACAAGCACCGCGTCCCCCACATCCGCGGACCAAGCTCACTCCCCGGATATCAACAAGAGCCTCCAGGATCACCGCTCCCGAGGCAAAACCCGAGTCCAGGCCCCGGTCTCTCTCCCTCGACATAAAGGAAAAGAAGGCAAACAAGAAGGAAATGCGAGGGTGAACGCCTCCATTCCCCCTCATGCTCCTTTTTTATAGACAACCTGGAGCCGGGGGCTGGGGCTCCGCCCCCTCCCCTCCCTGGGGGCTGCTTCAAATTCGAACCGTCTATGCCACCAACAGGGGCTGGGCTCGTCGACCGCCCTCTTGTGCCAATCTGGGGCGACTACGCATCTCCCACGGCGCTCTTTCCTGCGCCGCGCGTGTCCGTTACCTACCCCTCGCGGTGCATGCGGCATACGTGGCGGAGGGGGTGGGCGCGGTGGGAAGAGTGAAATGGCAGTTACTTCCCCATGAACAAAAAATCATTAACGGGCATTACAGAGGTGACCCCACCACGTTTGGCGTCACGCGACGCACGGGAAAACCGGAAACTGACTCAAGCACAGGTTAATGAAGAAGCAAGGAAGATATCAAGAAGTGAGCCACCATAAGCGCCCCGCCTATGTACCTGATAGGGCCTACCCCGACGGTGCTCGGTAGCACGTTCGGGCCAGGCCCGGGGGCTCATGTCGGTGCAATAAACCTTCACGTATGTTACCCAGACTGTACACATGCACAATACCGAAGACACAACAACACCAAGTTTTCAAGACCCAGACGGTGGGAATCAAAGGGCGGATCAAGAAGACCAAGGCGAGTCAAGAGAACAAGATGCTACTAAGGAAACACCTCCCTTACCGGGCAGGCGAGCCCGGTCAGGTCGAGGCAGCACCAAGGACAAGTCCCAAGATCCCCCCCGGCAGGCTTGCCAGGGCCGCCAAGGGCGGGTCTCCCCGCCAAGACTCCACCGCTCCACCGCACAGCGATGCAAGTCGCTTATCAGTGTGGTGTCGAGCCCCCAAGTGATTAAGTGGCTGTCATTTGGCACGTGGCAGCCATTTGGAAGGAAGATTCCCCCCATATAACACCCGTCTAGAGGCGTGTCATGCAGACAAATGGAAGATGATTAAGCGGCGCGGCAGGCTTGCCGGGCTGCATCCACAGTGTGACACCTAGCAGTGCATTTAATGCACTTTGTCCTAACTGCCAGAGTTAGGTATGATAGCATTGTTGGCTACCTAATCAGTAGATAATGACTGTTTTGCCACTGTGGTAACCCCTTAGCCTATAAAAGGAGGGCCATGGCAACCTGAGAAAGGATTCAGACCTTTGTACACTCATACGAGCGTAGCTACTCTCCCCGAGGCGACCTTGCCGGGTTAGAGCGCCGCACGACCACCTCGGTCCTCTCTTCAATCCACCAAAGCAGGAGTAGGGTTTTATGCTTCGCAGCGGCCCAAATCTGGGTAAAAACCACCAGCGTCACCTCTATCATGCTGTCCCTTGGCATCCGCTCTTTGTGCAACGTGATCTCCCCCATGTCGAACCACAAGGGGCCAATGGCCCCATAGATGACTGTGTTCCACCGCGACAGATACGTTGGAGACGTATCAGAGGGGGAAATCGAAGCCATCGACATCACCAAGAACCCTCTCATCATGGGAGGACCAATCATCGTCAACATCTTCACCAACACCATCTCATCTCAAACCCTAGTTCATCTCTTGTATTTAATATTTGTCTCAAAACCTCAGATTGGTACCTGCGGGTTGCTAGTAGTGTTGATTACATCTTGTAGTTGATGCTAGGGTGTTTATTTGGTGGAAGATTATATGTTCAGATCCTTGATGCTATTCAATACCCCTCAATCTTAAACATGAATATGATTTGTGAATAGTTACTTTTGTTCTTCAGGATATGGGAGAGGTCTTGTCATAAGTAATCATGTGAATTTGGTATTCGTTCGATATTTGGATGATATGTATGTTGTTGCTTCCTTTAGTGGTGTCATGTGAACATCGACTACATGACACTTCACCATACTTGGGCCTAAGGGAAGGCATTGTGGAGTAGTAATTAGATGATGGGTTGCTAGAGTGATAGAAGCTTAAACCCTAGTTTATGTGCTATTCCGTAAGGGCCTGATTTGGATCCAAATGTTTCATGCTATGGTTAGAATTATCTGAATTCTTCTTTTATAGTTGCGGATTCTTGCGAGAGGGGGTAATCATAAGTGGGATTCTTGTTCAAGTAAGAATAGCACCCAAGCACCGGTCCACCCACATATCAAATTATCAAAGTAGCGAAGGCGAATTAAACAAGCATGATGAAAGTGACTAGATAAAATTCCCATGTGTCTTCAAGAGCGCTTTTCTTACTATAAGTGACCGTTTCAACCTGTCCTTTGCTATAAAAAGGATCGGGCTACCTTGTGGCACCTTTGTTATAATTGCTACTTGTTGCTCGTTACAAATTACCTTGCTATCAAGCTATCTGCTACCGATAATTTCAGTGCTTGCAGACAATACCTTGCTGAGAACTGCTTGTCATTTTCTTCTGCTCCTCGATTGGTTCAACACTCTAACTTATAGAAAGGACTACAATTGATCCCATATACTTGTGGGTCATCACCTCCCGAAGATCTAGCTCACTTGCGCTCATTTAGTCATGCAAAAGATTGGTGGGAACATATTGTCTCTTTGTACAAGGGAAGCTCAAGCATTCAACGCTCCAACTTTGAGGTGGTACTTGATAAGGCCGATGAGTTTGTGATGAATGAAGATGAGGATCCTCGTGAGCTCTACCAGAGGTTGACAACTCTCGCGGTCTCACTCCAAGATCATGGGAGCAAAGATACGGATGATAATTGGATCAAGCTCAAGTTTTTGAAGGCCATCATGCCATTCAACAAGGCCATGTCGTCCGTCATCCGTCAAAGACCGGACTTCCACACCTTGTCCTCAAGCGATGTGTTGGATGAGTTTATTTCCATGAACATCTTGAACAAGACCGCTGCCAATGCTCTAGCTCGTGTCCAATGGTCAAAGAAAGCCTCACCCAACCTTGCTTTGAATGCCAAGGCAATTTGGTAAGAAGAAGAAGAGAGTTGCCCTGAAGACACCAAATATGCTTACAACGAGCACATGGCTCTTGCGTCAAGGCAATTTTGGGGCAACAAGCAAAATTCAAGGCCCAACTTCTCGAAGAACAACTCATGTGCATCCAAGGGCAAGCAACGTGTGAGAACTTGCTACAATTGTGGCAATGTGAGTCACTTTATGGTGGATTGCCCCTAAGAGAAGAGGGAAGACAATGGTGGCAAGCTCATTCGCAAAGACAAGGCCAAGTCCTTCCCCAACAAGAAAAACTTCACCAAGAAGGCACCACAAAAGGGGTTGGTGGCACAAGAAGAGTACATCTCCGATGATGATGATGATTATGCAAGTGGTGAAGGAATGGCGATGGCCTCCATGGCCATTGCCATCTCTTCCCCAACCAAGGTGTCACTCTTCAACGTCCCAAATGAGAACCTCATCCCCAAGTGCCTCATGGCCAAAGGCATCAACAAGGTATCCTCCAACATAAAAACTTCCATCACTACTAATCCTTCTTTGTTGGATTGTGTGGATGAACATGAGGAGGTAAAGGTGGATGTGAATGAGTTTGACAAGTTCTTTCGTAAGATCAAAGGTGAGACCAAGAAGCACTTTGTTGCTCTCTTGGAACAACTAGGTGAGGCCATTGACACCATTGAGTCCCATGAGGAAACCATCACTAAGATGGAGGGGCATAGCCGTGACTATGCCGATGAGATAGCAGATCTTTCCATTTCTCTTGAGGAAGAGCGACGTCTTTGTTTTTCTCTTGAGGAGTCACACAATGAAGATATTGCTAAATTATGAAAAGATCATGATCATGCTCTTGTTCTTACTCATGTGCTTAAATCCGAGAAGGTGGCACTTGGGGTTGGCCATGGTAGACTCAAGCAAGATTTTGACACACTTGACAAGGCTCACAAGGCTTTGAAGAGTGCTCATGCTTCTCTTAAGGAGTGATACAGGACGGCTCGGAAACGACCTTTCACGGTGCCAAGAACTCACAAGGAGCAGCAACTATCTCTCTCAAAACTTCTTTCAACAAACTTGTTTCTCTCGAGTGGCAAGAACAAAGGGAAACACTCTCAGATAAATTGCAGCGGATAACTAGCTTGGTTTACAAGGACGCAACCCAGACCATGAAACTTGTGAACCTATGAAGAATCAC
This sequence comes from Thinopyrum elongatum, assembly GCA_011799875.1. Taxonomy (NCBI): domain Eukaryota; kingdom Viridiplantae; phylum Streptophyta; class Magnoliopsida; order Poales; family Poaceae; genus Thinopyrum; species Thinopyrum elongatum. The sequence continues at coordinate 537,987,327 of CM022299.1, forward strand.
AAGAGGGAACCACAAGGATCCTATATGAATCGAGGACAGGCTCTCCAATCCACACACATGAGCTAACACTCAACGATACTAGTGCTCTCAGCACAACACAACCTCACCGGCTGTCTACAAACATAAACTCAGAAATCTCATCCCTGTTCACATGGAACAGCTGGGGAGTACTTATACTAGAAGCAACTACTAGTTAGGTGTGAAAACAACTCAAAATGAAGGGTAAATTCGTGAGCTCCAAGCTGTAGGAGGAGCAAACTCGTTGTGCCTCGCGCTGTAATTACTTCCTAGACAGTTTGCATGGGAACTTGCACAACTTTTGACTCAAGACCTCAAATGATGCACCATTTTTTTGAATGAAAGCTGACTTCAAAGACCATCTTTCCCATCCTCTAAAATGTGCTAGAACCTTCTAGATTTAATTAGGTTTAGGTGGGAATTTGCAGCTAGAAATCTGATGTGTCATTTCTCCCAAAATAGGCACCGGAAGCTTCCCAACTAAGATAACGTTTTTCCCATGTCTTCCTTTGGCTGATCTAATGGTTTAACATGTTTTCTAGCATGAACCTCAATCTTTGATGCCTTGGTCATGATCTGGTCCACATCAAGGAGCCTCATGATCAACTCCATGTGAAGCTAACTAAGGAGATAGCCACTTGCCCTCCTTTTGTTTTAATTGATAACACCCATGCTCCTAACCCTTGTTGTGAGCATGTGCACCTTGTGGAGGAGAATACCAAGTTGAAAGAGCAACTTGAGAAAGGCCTTGTGACTTGTATATAAGGTGAGAACAACCTCAACGACCTTTTGAGCAATCAAAAGGAAGTTGTGGCAAAGGAAGGTCTTGGGTTTGTACCCAAGTCAAAGAAGAAGAAGAACAAGAAGAGAAAGACCAAGCAATCTCTCCCGCTCATGGAAGTCTTCATCAAGGCGGGGGAGGGTGCGCATGAGAAGAATAAGGACACGGGTGTGGGTGGTAATGCTAAGAAGGGCAAGACCACTCATCCCAACAATACGAGCGACTTTAACCCTTCTTGTGTTTTATGTCGTGCTAGCGATGGACATGTTTATGAAAAATTTGTTGGTTCTTCTTATGGGTACATTGAATGGTCTATTTGGGTTCCTAAGACCCTTGTTGGTAACATCAAAGGACCCATTCAAAAATGGGTACCTAAATCCAAGCATTAATCTCTTGTAGGAGTTTGCTTCCAGTTGGGTGTCATGGTTGCTCGATAGTGGAGCAACAAATCATATGACCGGGAGCAAGGACTTGGTGGTGGACGTGCAACCAAGCCCATCTATGCCCACCCATGTCCAATTCGGTGATGCTTCAACATCTAAGGTATTGGGTCTTGGCAAGGTGGTCATTTCTCAAGATTTATCTATTGAGAAGGTCATGCTTGTTGAGACCCTTACATAGAATTTACTTTCCGTTTGTCAACTTGCACTCATGGGCTTTACAACATTCTTTGATCATGATATTGTGGCCCTTTTGTGGAGCAAGACTCTTAAAGTAGCTTTTGTTGGGCATGTTGAGAACGGTCTCTATGTGGTTAACTTTTCGAAGCGACCCACTAAGACCGCGACGTGCCTAATGGCTAAAGTTGACGTGGGGTGGCTTTGGCATCGTCGTTTAGCCACATCAATATGAGATCTTTGCAAAGTCTCCTCAAAGGGGATCACGTTTGTGGACTAACAAATGTGAGTTTTGCCAAAACCGTGCTTGCAGTGCTTATATCATAGGGAAGGTACATGAGACGGCTCACCGACCCACGACTATCATCTATTCGAAGAGGCCCTTAGAGCTCCTTCACATGGATCTCTTTGGTCCTCCATCCTTTGACAATATTGGGGGAAGAGAATATTGCTTGGTGCTTGTGTATGATTACTCAATATACACTTGGGTATACTTCTTCAAGAGGAAGAGTGAGACCCAACAAATCATCATTGAATTTGCAAATGAAGCTCAATGTCAACATGATGCAAAGATATTGATGATTAGTAGTGACAACGACACCAAGTTCAAGAACTACACCTTCGATGAGTTCCTCGGTGATTAGGGGATCAAGCACCAGTACTATTGGTGACCCACAAGTATAGGGGATCAATCGTAGTCCTTTCAATAAGTAAGAGTGTCGAACCCAACAAGGAGCAGAAGGAAATGACAAGCGGTTTTCAGCAAGGTATTTTCTGCAAGCACTAATATTGTCGGTAACAGGTAGTTTGATAGCAAGATAATTTGTAACAAGCAAGTAATAGTAACGGTAACAAAAGTGCAGCAAGGTAGCCCAATCCTTTTTGTAGTAAAGGACCAGCCAGAACGGTCTCTGATAATAAGTAAAACGTTCTTGAGGACACACTGGAATTTCATCTACTCACTTTCATCATGTTTGTTTGATTCACGTTCGCTACTTTGATAATTTGATATGTGGGTGGACCGGTGCTTGGGTGCTTTCTTACTTGAACAAGCCTCCCACTTATGATTAACCCCTCTTGCAAGCATCCGCAACTACGAAAGAAGAATTAAGATAAAATCTAACCATAGCATTAAACATGTGGATCCAAATCAGCCCCTTACGGAATAGTGCAATAACTACTCCATAATGCATTCCCTTAGGCCCAAAGATGGTGAAGTTTCACGTAGTCGACATTCACATAACACCACTAAGGGAATTACAACATACACATCATCAAAATATCGAACGAATACCAAATTCACATGATTACTTGTGACAATATTTCTCCCATGTCCTCAAGAACAAAAGCAACCACTCACAAATCATATTCATGCTCAAGACCAGAGGGATAATAAATAGCATAATGGATCTGAACATATAATCTTCCACCAAATAAATCAACTAGCATCAACTATAAGATGTAATCAACACTACTAGTCACCCAGAGGTACCAATCCGAGGTTTTGATACAAAGGATGAACCAGGGTTTTGAGATGAGATGGTGCTGGTGAAGATGTCAATGAAGATTGGTCCTCCCAAGGTGAGATGGTTGTTGGTGATGATGATGGCTTTTATTGCCCCCTCCCGGAGGGAAGTATCCCTTGCGGAATCACTCCGCCGGAGAGCAAAAGTTCTCCTGCCCAGGTTCCACCTCGAGGCGGCGGCGCTCTGTCTTGAAAGTCCTCTCCTTATTTTTTTCTAGGTCAAATAGGCTTATATACCAGAAGCTGGGCACTGGACATTGGCCAGGGGCCCCACTACCCACCAGGGTGCGCCAGGGGGGTAGGCGTGCCCTAGTGCCTAGTGGGCACCTGGGTAGCCCCTTCTGGTATTTCTTTTCTCCAGTATTTTTTATATATTCCAGAATAAATATCCGTAAAATTTCAGCTCATTTGGAGATGTGCAGAATAGGTATCTCTAACATAGCTTTTTCAGGTCCAGAATTCCGGCTGCCGGCAATCTCCCTCTTTGTATAAACCTTGCATATTATGAGAGAAAAGGCATTAGAATTACTCCACAATGTGTTATATTGGAATGAAAACACTATAAATAATAGTAGGAAAACATGATGCAAAATGGACGTATCAACTCCCTCAAACTTAGACCTTGCTTGTCCTCAAGCGAAAGCTGATATCAATAATCATGTCCACATGTTTAGAGAGAGAGGTGTCGAGAAAAATAGAATACATACATAGTAGCATCATGATCATTATTATAACATCACTAAACTTTATCATAAAACTTCTCATGAGAAGGTAACAATTCATCACAACATCAAAGTATAAGGAATAAACTTTCTTGAAAACGAACAAACTATGTTCTCACTCAACAATGCAATTACAATTCATCATATTTTTCAGGAAGGGTCTCATGTTGGAGCGTTTTTGGCAAGTCCACTTACTCAACCATCATTTAATCATCTATGATTGCTAACACTCACAACATATATATGGAGCAAAAGGTTTCAGCCAGACACATAGAAAGATAGGGGCTTATAATTTTGCCTCCCAACTTATTCACCTCAAGGGTGATGTCAACAATAATAACTCATGATCACTCATATCCAACTGGGTATATGTGCCTAGATCTCTCCCCACCACATGATGCTTGCAAAAGAGAAAAAAAATAAAAAGGAATAGAGGAGAATACTATTGACTCTTGCATAAAAAGTAAATACATAAAAGTAAAAGATAGGCCCTTCGCAGAGGGAAGCAGAGGTTGTCATGCGCTTTTTATTTTTGGATGCACAAGTTGTTAGTGCAAAAGAACATCATGTTATATTGCCCCTTGTGATAGCAACCTTTATTATGCAGTTCGTCCTTTTATTACTTTGCCATCACAAGTTCGCACAATGCTTATTTTCCCTTACACTAAAAGATCATACACATTTAGAAGCAATTTTTATTGCCTTATGCACTGATGAAAACTTACTTGAAGGATCTCATAACTTGAAATTGGGTTTAGGGTTTTTGGATGCACAAGTAGTATCTCTACTTGGTGTGCATTTTTGGCTAGCAAAGATATTGGGCAAGCACCACATGTTGGAGGATCTATGACAATATAACTTCTATGTGGATATGAACAAACATAAATCATTACGTTTTCTTCCGTGTCCAACATCAACAATTTGACATAAAATATTTAATGGGGGCTCACAATCATAAAAGATGTCCAAGATAGTGTATTTGCATGTGAATCTTCTCTTCCCTTATTAATTTCTTTCATGAATTGCATCATTGACCAATGCTATGTTTGTCAACTTTCAATAAATTTTACTACTTGTACTCCTTCTTATGTAATGTCATTACCTTCCATGAGATTAGCATATGATATTTTTTTATTACTTGCTTTATTTTGATTGAAACATAAAAGTGAAGAAGCAAAAACTCAAACTAAACTTTATTATATAACTCTCACTCGATTACATAAATAGATAGATCTGGAGACTAGCACTTGAAAATAGATCATACTAAAATTTTATTCTACTAAATCATGAAATAACTAAGGATCGAACTAAGATAGGTAAATATAATAAAAGTGATGGTGATACGATACCAGGGCGCCTCCCCCAAGCTTGGCACAAGCCAAGGGGAGTGAACATACCCGTGTACTCAAGTCTCCTTCTTTGGTGATGGTGGTGATGAAGAAGTGGTGGCTTCGCACTTCAGCTTCAGCAGGTACTCCAATCTATGGTTGATGCTCCGAAGGGTGATGTTTTGCTCTTCCAACAAAATAACTTCATGAGTGAGATATGTATTCTGAACACAAACCGTTTCAAAGGCCCTTAGGGCTTCGATTTCAGTAGGGGTGAGTTGATCATAGTAGGGTTGAAGGATATCTTCCTCTTTCTCAATTTCCTCCATGAGCATGGCTTGCCTCCCATCTTGAGCTTGATTCCTTGCAACTTCCTTGGCCTTGTCCTCCCTGGTGACTTCATTTGTTTCCTCTCTCCTTAGTTCCATCTTCAGCAGCCAAGCATCCTCTTCTACGTTGTTGGAGGAAGGAGAAGCCCTGATGCCTGACTTGATAGATCTGAAAGAAAACAGCACGAAACAAGAACAGAAGATTTCTCCATGATACAGTGGTCAAAACGTCCGGGAGTATATATAAAGAATTTGTATCTTGCAAAAAAAGTAATCCGGAGGAAAACGGAGTCGGGAAGGTTCCCAAGGGGGCCACTACCCACCAGGGCGTGCCAGGAGGGGCAAGCGCGCCCTAGTGCCTAGTGGGCACTTGGGTTGCCTTCTCAGGTGTTTCTAATTTTTTTATTTTTTCTAATATTCCAAAACTGACAGAAAATATTTTTGATGAATTTTTGGAGTCGGTTTACTTACCGTATCACATACCTCTTCCTTTTCAGGGTTCTGGAGTGTTCTGGAAGGTCTCTTTTATCTACTCCTCTGGTGTCATGGTTTGAATAATGCTAGTTTCAACATTAATAGGTGTACCTGAGATATAGTGCTTAATTCTTTGTCCATTGACCACCTTCGGATTAGTGCCTTCGGCATTATTAATCTTAATAGCTCCAGAGTGATAAATTCTTCAATGTTATATGGTCCTTCCCACTTGGAGATAAGTTTTCCTGCAAAAAAAAATCTAAAATGAGAATTTTACAATAGAACATACTCACCCACTTTGAATTCCCGCTTTTGGAATCTTTTGCCATGCCATCTTTTAACTTTTTCTTTAACCAATTTAGCATTTTCATAGGCTTGGGTTCTCCATTCATCTTATGAGCTAATATCAAATAACCTCTTTTCACCAGCAAGTTTGAAGTCATAATAGAGTTCTTTAATTGCCTAATATGCTTTATGTTCTAACTCAAGAGGCAAATGACAAGCTTTTCTGTATACCATTTTATATGGAGACATACCCATATCATTTTTATAAGCTGTTCTTGTCATGGGAAACCACGGCCACCTATGGGGCCAAGGGCCCCTTTTGGTTCGGCAGGGGGACTGAGCGCATTGCACAAAGAGCAGAGGAGCGCAGCATAGCGCGGCAGAGATCACACGTGCAGTTTTTACCCAGGTTCGGGCCGCCGCGAGGCGTAAATCCCTACTCCTGCTTTGGTGAATTGATGGTGGATGGTGGTGAAAACACAACGCTCTTGCCCGATAGGGTTGTCTCGGGGCAAGAGCAGCTATGCGCATATGGGTGTACAGGGGTCCGAATCCTTTTTATGGTTGCCGTGGGCCTCCTTTTACAGATTAAGGGGTCACCACAGTGGCAAATCAGTCATTGTGTACTGATTAGATAGCGAACAGTGCTATCATATCTCCTCTGCAGACAGAGCAGTACGCATTAAATGCACCACTCAGTGTCACATCATGGCCTGTCCGGCACGCCTTGCCGGGCTGTTTTGCCACCTTCGCTCCTGTCTGCATGACATGTCACAGGACGGGTGTCATCTAGAGGTGATTCGTGTAGGAAATGGCTGCCATGTGGCAAAAGGCAGCCACTTAGTCATCTCGGGGCTTGACACCGCACCGATCGGTGACTTGTGTCGCCGTGAGGTGGGGCGGTGAAGTCTTGGCGGGGCGTTTTTCCTTTGTATGCCCCGGCAGGCCTGCCGGGGTGGCCTTGAGGCTTGCTTCCGGGGCAACCTTGACCTCGCCAGGCTCTCCTGCCCGGCAAGGGAGGTTTTCCCTTAGCGGTGTCTTGCTTCTTGGCTTGACTTGGTCTTGTCAACTTGCTCTTTGAATCCTCAAAGAGCTTATATCTTTACCTTGGCCTTGTCTTGGATGTTGCAATCTTGATCTTGGGCCTGTGCACGGTCTGGGCAGCAGACCCAGGGTTTGTTGCACCGACAGGAGCCCCCGGGCCTGGCCCGAATGAGCTGCCGGGCGTCGTCGGGGTAGGCCCTAACTTGTGCACAGGCGAGGGGGAAATAGACGCTCGCCCTTTGAGATCTTCTTTGCTTCGTCATTAATCCGAGCTCGGATCAGTTTTCGGTTCTTCCGCCCGTTGCGTAACGCCAACCGCAGTGGGGCCACTCTTGTAATGGCCCGTGAATGACTTTATCGCACGGGCGAGTAACTGCCAATTCACTCTTCCCACCACGCCCTTTCCCCGGCCACGTATGCTGCATGCATCGAGCGGGGTAGTAATGGAGGCGCGTGGTGTGGGGGAGCATTAAGGCAGGGGCCTGGTCCTTATGGATTTGTGGAGGAGGACGGTGGTCCCCCACTGAGGGAGCGGCTCCTGACCCCGGCCCGTCTATAAAAGGAGGGACGGGGGAGGAGTGGGAGTATTCCTCCGCTCACCTCCTTTATTCTTTGCTCCCTCCTGAGGTATGCCGAAGAGGAGAGCTTGGGGCCAAGCCCCGGGCCCCAGCTTGGGGTCGACGGCGTCGAGTGCTGGGGTAGAATCCTCTTCCTGTGTTTGCGCAGGCTTCAGGGGGGTGCGCGGGCGGCGCGGTGGTAGCACCGGAGGTAGCGACTCTGGTGCGCTCGTCGCCGGGCCGCCGGTAGCTCCAATCTTAGTGAGGGGCGACGCAAGCGACACCACACCGAGGCCCATAATGGACACGAGGCATGGTAGTCGATCGTGGCCTAGTCCTCCTTTTCCTGTGATGCCGGAGGGAGGCCGCAAAGGTGCTCCGGTACCGGTAGTGGCGGATTCCTCCTCTCAGGACACCGCCTGCCCGGCGTATGGGTGGGCTCCTCGTCCCCATGTGTGCTTCCTTAAAGGGCGGCGGCCCCTTGTCTTCGGGTCATTGGAGACGACCATGCTCTCTATGGAGCTACCCATACCGCTTGGTGTTCGCCCTGGTTGGCGTGGTGGGAGCTTCGAGCGACAGTGGTAAAGGAGGTGGCGGCGACCCACGATCCGTCGAGAGCGGGGGCGACCGCTCCAACGAGGCGTGCTTGCCGGCAGCACCATCACCAGTGGTTGAGCTTCCGGCAGCGTCACCATCCACACCTGCCCTCCGGTTTCTTCCTCCTAGCCCAGGAACGGCGTCCTCCTGACCCTGGGGAGGCGTCGAATCCCAGCCGGGCCTTCCCTCCGTCTTCTTTGTTTCCCCCTGTAGTTTCGAAGAAGGGAAGGACGGAGTAGAAAAGGGGATCATGAGCATTTATCTTTTTCCAATCTAAAATATGTAGGCACTTGCCAAACTTTAGTTCAAATCATGTAATCTCTTTTATCCATGTTTGTGTTCTGTAAGGTCTGTACTTGTTGATCAGCATATTAATGAAAAAGATAAACCTTGCCGGGCACTTGTGCATGGAACATGTCCATGCAGAGGGAGAATGCCTCTTTATGCTCAAGTAAACAAGTTTTTTCCCGGTAGGCTATCCTGCCGGTACCCTCAAGTTGCTGCCGCGGGGCTGGGGCTGCCGGGCACATCGTGAAGAGGGACCAGCCCGCCGCCAACTTTCTCGCCAAAGGCCACTACAACCTCCCTGACCGAAGCAACGTTCAAGTCAAGGGACAAGATCACCTAAGTCTTGAAAGTGGCGAGGTTTTTCTATGCACAAGCTTTACTTACAGAACTCGTATGGATAAGAGAGAGAACTTATCTGTTTGGGCTTGCCGGGGATCACGATGTAGGCTTGTCTTCTCTTCTCCTTTTTCGGGACCGAATCCACGGTAGGAGCCTACAGTATGATGCAGATGAAAATGATGCCCCATGCGATCTTATCTACATGAACATGCAATGCTCATGATATGCTTATGCATGCATGCAATCTGTCGGGGGCCCCCATCGCTTCATTTATTTCTCTGTTGCTCAGGGTCTGTGCCTGGCTTTGTACAAGGGGTTACATGCAATAGAGGCAAGGCCTGTACAAAAGGGTGGCTGCCGGGCAGGGCCCGACAGCGACGCCTTACGGGTAGAACTTGCGGAGATGCTCAATGTTCCATGAGTTTTGCAACTGAATACCATCTCCGGTCTCTAGACGGACTGCGCCAGGTCTGGTGACTCGTACTACCTGGTAAGGGCCTTCCCACTTCGGCGTCAACTTGTTTGCACCCTTGGCGGACTGAACGCGCCTAAGGACAAGGTCGCCTTCCTCAAAACACCGGGCACAAACCCTGCGGCCGTGATAGCGACGCAGGGCCTGCTTATAGCGTGTGGCACGCGTAGTAGCCCGGAGACGGTTCTCCTCGAGTAGCACAGCGTCGTCACGTCGGTGCTGATCTTGTGCTACTTCATCATAGGCAAGAACTCGAGGTGACCTATAAATGAGTTCCGTGGGGATAACTGCTTCTGCCCCATAGACTAGGGAGAAGGGAGTCTGTCCGGTAGCTCGATTTGGTGTCGTTCTGAGGGACCAAAGAACCACCGGCAGCTCATCGATCCACTGCCTGCCGCACTTCTGCAGCCTATCGAAAGTTCTCGTCTTGAGTCCTCACAACACTTCAGTGTTTGCCCTCTCAGTTTGCCCGTTGCTCTTTGGATGGGCCACAGAGGCGAACGAGATTTTGCTTTCAAGAGCGTGAACGTATTGCATGAAGGTGCGACTTGTGAACTGGGTGCCGTTGTCAGTGATGATCCGGGCAGGAACTCTGAAGTGGCACACCAATCCTTTAAAGAACTTGATAGCTGACTGAGCAGTCACCTTTCTCACGGGCTCTACTTCCGGCCACTTTGTAAACTTGTCAATTGCAATGAACAAGAATTCAAAGCCCCCAGCAGCATGGGGGAAAGGGCCGAGGATATCGAGCCCCCAGACCGAAAACGGCCATGACAAAGGGATTGTCTGAAGAGCTTGGGCAGGTAGGTGGATGTTCTTGGAATGGAACTGGCAGGCTTCACACTTGGTGACAAGCTCGACCGCATCTTGGAGGGCTGTGGGCCAGTAGAATCCTTGCCGGAAAGATTTCCCAACCAACGCCCTTGATCCAATGTGAGAGCCACACATACTATTGTGTATCTCTGCCAGCAGTTCCTTTCCTCCTTCCCCGCAAATGCACTTCAATTTCACATCGTTGGACCTCCTTCTGTGCAGCGTGTCATCAACGAATTGATACATACTAGCCCTCCAGGCTACTCTTTCAGCTTCTTCTGGCTCTTCGGGAAGTTCTCCAGTTTGGAGGAAATGGCCTATGTGCCGCACCCAAGGCGGAGCCTGTGGCTCGGTAACGAGGACGAACAGCACCTCCCCATTCGTGAGAGTGCAATCCTCGACCGCGGGGACCAGTGGCCTGGCAGGAGGATGTAACTCAGCGACCGAAGGGGAGTTGTGCCCGACAAGCTTTTCGCCGGGATCCTCGAGGGATTCTACCGAGAGAGGCTTGCCGGAGTTCAGTTTCCTCCTCTTTCTGGCCATGTTGCCGGGGATACGGAGGGCTGAGTCAGATGGAGAACAAAAGTTCCTGGTTCCACAGGGAGCTTCTGCCCAGCGCACTTTGACAGATGATCAGCGATGTTGTTTTCCGCACAGGGTACATGCTTTGTTTGCAATCCGTCAAAGCGCTCCTCCAACTTTCTCACTTCCTCAATGTATGCCTCCATCAATGGACTTTGGTAATCCTTGTTGACTTGTCTCACCACAAGTTGTGAATCTCCGCGGATGATCAGCTTCTTGATCCCCAGTTCTGTTGCAATCCTGAGCCCGGCAAGGAGCCCTTCATACTCTGCTGTATTGTTGGTAATTTCCTCCCGGGAAAAATGCATCTGGATGACATACTTCAGGTGCTCTCCGGTGGGAGCAACGAGAAGCACGCCAGCCCCTGCACCTTGTAGGGAGAAGGCACAATCAAAATACATGATCCATTCTTGGGGTGCTTCCTTGCCGGGGATAACTGTCTCCAATACCTCTTCATCAGGAGTTGGCATCCATTCTGCAATAAACTCTGCCAATGCTCTGCTCTGAATGGTTGATGTGCTCTCAAACTTCAAACCAAAGCAGGATAACTCCAAAGCCCACTCCACTATCTTGCCGGTAGCCTCAGGGTTTCGGAGTATCCATTGCAAAGGGAAACGGGTGACAACTGTGATCTCATGGGCTTGGAAGTAGTGGCGGAGTTTCCTTGAGGCCATGACAAGGCCAAAGATCAATTTTTGCACGCCAGAGTACCTGGATCTAGCCCCCTGCAACAGGGAGCTGACAAAGTATACTAGGCGCTGCACCACTTTCTTCTTTGTCATGACCAGAGAACTGCTTCCGTTGTTCTGCTCTTCTCTACCTTGATCTGCATCTGACCCTGCCGGGGTGTGTTCGCTTTCCTCCCCGGAAGGGACACCAGCTGCGTCTGCTGCTTCATCCACTTCCCTCAGCGCCACCAGTGCTGCGCTAACCACCTGATTAGTTGCCGCCAAATATAGCAGCAACGGCTCTTGAGGTTTTGGAGCAACCAAAGTGGGCACAGAGGAAAGGTAGGTCTTCAAATCTTGTAGTGTGGCGTCCGCCTCGGGGGTCCACTCCATGGGCCCTGCCTTTTTTAAAACCTTGAAGAATGGCAAGGCACGCTCAGCAGACTTGGAAATGAACCTGCTAAGCGCGGCAACACATCCAGTCAAATGCCTCATGTCCTTGACTGTCTTGGGTGCTTGAATCTGCTCGATAGCCTTGATCTTGTCGGGGTTGGCCTCTATCCCTCGGTGGGACACAAAGAAGCCAAGTAGCTTGCCGGAAGGAATGCCAAACACACACTTCTCCGGATTTAGCTTCAAGTTGATCTTGCGCAGATTAGCAAATGTCTCTTCCAAATCCGGGATGAGGGTTGATCTGTCCTTGGTCTTGACCACAATATCGTCCATGTAGGCCTCAATGTTCCTGTGCAACTGTGACTCAAAAACCATTCTGGACTGCTCTTGCGAAAGTAGACCCGACGCTCTTCAACCCGAAAGGCATCCGCACGAAGCAGTATGTGCCACATGGGGTGATGAACGCAGTCTTCTCTTCGTCTTCCTTGGACATGAAGATCTGATGATATCCAGAGTAGGCATCCAGGAAGGAAAGCAGGTCACACCCGGAGGTGGAATCCACAATCTGGTCGATGCGCGGCAAGGGGAATGGGTCCTTCGGGCATGCCTTGTTTAGATCCATAAAATCTATGCATAGCCTCCACTTCCCATTGGCCTTGCGTACCACCACTGGATTTGCTAACCACGTTGGATGTAACACTCCTCTAACCAGACCAGCTGCCTCAAGTTTCTTGATCTCCTAGGCAATAAACTGCTGCCACTCCAAAGCTTGCTTCCGGACCTTCTGCTTGACGGGTCGGGCATGTCGGCAGACAGCAAGGTGGTGCTCGATTACCTTCCTGGGAACACCGGGGATGTCAGATGGTTGCCAGGCAAACACATCGACATTCGCCCACAAGAAGGTAACGAGCGTGCTTTCCTATTTGTCATCGAGGGTGGCGCTGATGATGAAAGTACCATCAACGCCATCCAGCCCTGCCGGGACCTGTTTCACAGCGGGTGCAGAGGCCTTGGATCTCATGTTATTGGAACCCTTCGGCGAGTCATCAACAGGCGCAGCATACCCCGGAGAGGTGCACTTCCCGGATTCCTTGCCTTCGTCCCTATTAGCCCTCTTCTTTCCATTACTCTCCTTGGTGGGGATTGCAGCTTCAGTGGCCTCTGCCGCGACTGCATCCTGGTACATCTTGTCCATGCAAATAATTGCGTCCTTCTCGTCTGATGGAATGGAAATGACGCTCACTGGCCCTGGCATCTTCAAGGTGTTGTAGGCATAGTGGGATGCCGCCATGAACTTGGCCAAAGCTGGGTGACCAAGGATTCCATTGTATACCAGGGGGAGGTCAACCACATCAAACACAATCTTCTCAGTGCGGTAGTTCAACTCTCCCCCAAATATCACTGGTAATGTCATTTTCCCCTTAGGACGACTCCTATCGGGGTTGATCCCTTGAAACGTACCAGTAACTTTGAGCTCTTCTTCTGCTATCTGGAGTTTATTGATGACCTTTGAAGAAATCAGATTCAACCCGGCCCCACTGTCAACCAGCATCTTTGTGACTTTGAGGTTGCGGATTGTTGGTGATACCAACAACGGCAACACCCTACCGCGGTGGTGCGGTCAGGGTGGTCCTCATCCTTGAAGATGCTAGGCATGCGGGACCACTTGAGCGGCCTTCTTGAGTCTGCCGTTGGCTCCACGGCATTGACTTCACGCACCCACCGTTTAAGTTGGCGGTGAGAGGAGTGCAAAGATGCACCCCCGTCAATGCACAGGGCGTCAGTGGCCTTCTGGAATTCCTGCTCGCTGGTCTCCTCTTCATCTCCTCCATCACTCTCATCGTTGCAATCCTCCTTCTCATGGCCTCTGGCGGGTTTCCCTTGGTTCTGAGGAGCCTTGCCGGGGCGGCTTACTCCGCCACCCCGACCCTTTCCGCCAGGGCCATTCTGACCTTTCTCTTTATCTCACTTCTCATATTCAGCCCTCTGCTTCTTGACAAGCTGCTCAACCTGATGACACTCCTGGAGATCGTGGCCCTTGGTCTGATGGATCTTGCAATACAGGCCATCGCCTTTCATAGCCTTCTCGGCAATCGCGGCTTCCCGGCAGTCAGTGCACGCGGCAACCTCCTTGCCGGGTATCTCAGCCTTGGCTTTCTTGCCACTACTAGGCAGGCCCGATTCCTCAACGGTTATCACTGCCTTATCCTTGCGCCTTTTGTTATGCTTCTTGTTCTTCTTCTTTTGACTGGTGGCCTCGTCATCATCCTCTGAATTGATGTTGACGCCATCCTCTTCTCCGGGGAGCTTCCTCCCCTCCTCTATTCGAGCACACTTATCCACCAGAGTGTAAAGCTCCTTCACAGTCTTGGGCAATCGAATGTTCATCTTGGAATGTATCCGACGATTGCGCAAGTTGGACTGGAACGCAGCTATCACAGCTGCCGGGTGGATGTCTGGAATATTCCTGTGGACTCTGCTGAATCTCTGCATGTATTTTCGCAGGCTCTTGCCTTCCTTCTGCGGTAGGAGCTGTAAGTCACTGGGCCGCCCTGGTTCTTGATGGCCGCCTGTGAAGGCACCAACACACTCATGGCATAGGTCAGCCAAGGTCGAAATGGAGTTCTTCGGCAGGTGCATCAGCCAAGCCCTCACATTTGGCTTGAGTGCCAAAGGGATGTAGTTGGCGAATACCTTCTCATCTCTTCCCCCGGCAGCTTGAACAGTGATGGTGTCGTGGATTTGTCACGGCAGATGTCCTAGCAAAAGGACTTAGGTGTGGAGCCATCGCAACTAGGTTAGCTTGAAGGGGTTGAACAGGACAAAGGACACAAGGAATTTACCCAGGTTCGGCCCCTCTCAACGAGGTAAAAGCCTACGTCCTGGTCTTAGTTGTATTGCTTGGGTTTTGATTACAAGGGAACAAATATGCTTGACCTAGTTCTCAACTTGTTGATTCTTGAGTTCACCTGCCGCCGGGTCACCCCTTTATATACAGGTCGATGCCCGGCGGCTTACAGAGTCCCGGCCGGCTCACACAAACGTGACCGGCTCGGTTTCTAACTTAACCTTCCTTACATAACAAGTCATTACATGGCGGTTCACACCTTCGGGCCTTAAGCCACCTCCGGGTCTTGGGCCTTCTCGCCTTAAGCCGCCAACGGTGTGACCCGGCCCCTCCTGGGCGGGTCATGCCTCGGAGTTATATCCTCAACATTAGGCCCCAGGTTGATTTGAACTTGTTCACATCAATCTCCGCTACTTGACTTAGCAGAATTTTCCATTATCAATTTATTTCCATCCTGCTGTAACCCGCTATGACATCACATAGCAGAACCATGGTAACCCGCCATGACATCATGCACATTAACTCTGCACAAAACTCGGGATACCTCAACGGATCTTTATCTTAATGGACCTTCCGAAAATCAAGGCGCCCGCTTTGCCAGCATAATCATTTTTGCCTCCTTGATTCCCGTGCATGCCATCTCGTCATCTCCTTATAAATAGTGACAGGGGTCCCCCTTTTATTTTTACCCCTGCCTCCTCTTCTTTGTCTCCTTCCTCCTGACGACACTGCAACCGAGCTCCGCCGCCGCCATCTTCCCAGCGACGTCAGCTCCGGCCGCTGCGTCGACCAGAACGGACCAGAAAAAATGCGGTGCTCCTCCGCTGTTCCTCAACATCAGTAAGCGCTCATCTCCCCTCACACCAAATCTGCATTAGGGTTTCGGCCGTTCATCGACGTTCTTTGCTGTTCGTCAACGCTTCTTCTAGAATGCTCAGCTTGATCTGGAAATAGCACTGACGTCGCGTGAAAACAGTTTAACGCCATCTTCTGACTGTAGAAATACCCCTTCTGCCCAAGATTCGATCTTAGTTTGCAAATCTTTCCTCCGCCGTGATTTTAGGTTTATGAATTATTCTCACTTTCCGGATGGCCATAGATCCAAAATCATAAGCGAAACTTGTAAAACCTATTTATCCAGCACTTAGCAAAATTTTACTCCACTTCAGATCTGTAGATAACCGTCCCATCACTGCCATGGGGGGCGGCTTAACTGAATTTTCGTAATCCGCCAAACGCCTGCCGGCTTATTTCTGAACCTTTAAACCGCCAGTATATATTCAGTGTCTGCATCACCTAACGGTGTCTTACCGGTTTAATCATGCCAATCTACATAGCACATATTCCTTGCATACGAATTGATCTTGTATGATACACTTGCTTTTTGATCATCGGAGGGCTTAACATCATAATCTTGACCTGGCAATATTTCCCTCTCTAGGTTCTTTCATCAACAAAAATGACCAAGACCGTCACTTCATGCAACTGGATCGTTTCCACTGTCACGGAAGAAACTCTCAATGAATATGTTAAAGAAGGCGTCTTAGCAGCAAAAAATGTGATCCACTGGAGAGCTCCGGGTCAAGAGGCCATACCCGCCCCAAAGGAAGGCGAGGTCATAGTATTTGCTGATCACATGCTCTGGGGCTTTTCCCCACCCGGCTCAAAAAATTTCCGTGACGTGCTGCATTTCTTTCAACTTCATCCGCAAGACATTGGAGCCAATTCAGTCTCCAACATCTGCAATTTCCAAGTCTTTTGCGAAGTATATCTTCAACAAGAACCCACTGTGGATTTATTCAGAGATTTTTATTATTTGAACCGCCAAACTGAATTCACAGACGGCCCCAGCTTAGAACTTGGCGGAATTTCCATTCATAGACGAAAAGAAGCTGTCTTTCCTGCCGCTGCACTTCCCAGCCATCCAAAGGACTGGAACCAAACTAGGTTTTACTACCAAGATACATCTCCAGCCGATGAGAATCCTCTGCCGGGTTTCCATGAGAACTGTCTTAGCTCAAGACATCCCCTCCCAGACCGGATCAGCACCAAAGAACGGGCTAAGTATATGCCCATCTTTTCAAAGACAAGGGCCTTGATGGCCAACTGGTTAACCGGAGTTGACTTAGTCCGATGTTGGGTCGCTTGGAGAATTTTACCATTGAGCCGCCGGCCCGGTTTAATGTGTGAATATACCTGTGGCGTCAAAGATCCACAGCGTTACTACCAAGAGCGACTGAACGATGATGAGATCAACAGGATGGCCAAAATGCTGCTTAATGAGAGCTTGGCAACTTGTAGCAAGACGGGACTGAACCCCTTTTGCACTCCTAACCCGGCTCCGGCTATAAGTATTTCAAACTTCTTTATCATCTTATTCCTCTCAAACATTTTGTTCTTATGATTACTTGTCTTCTTCAGGCTGATGATCCTTTTTGAAACAAGAAACTTCAGGACAAACCGGCGAAAACGACCAGGGTAAAGAGCAAGGCTCCCAAGAGGCCTGCTAAGAAGAAAACAGACACAACGGAGCTACTTACACTGAACGACGATGAATCAGAGGTAGAACTTGATTCCCTTGGCTCCTTTTTTGTACATCTTATTGACGCTGATTACTGTTAGGATGACGCGGAGGCCAGCCATGCAGATGGTGAAGAGGTAACTATACTTTCCTCCGACTCAGAGCCTTTGTCAAGACAGAAAGTTTGACAGGCGAGCCGGAAAGTACGGTTTACTCACCCTTTAGCTTACTTGGATCCAAACTTTATTTTGAAGAAACAGCAACATGAAGTTCGCCGCACGACCCGGAACAGTGGCGGTGGAAATCTTTCCTCCGGCTTACCCAACACGCCGGTTCCTCGGAAACGCCGAAATGAGGTGCCACAGAACACAACCTTATCTTTTCCAAAGGCGGGTCTTATTTGTCAACCGCTTAACCCTTCCGACTCAAACTATCAGGGAACCTCTCACTCCTCCTCCGGCGACTCAACTAGGACTCAGATTCCCCTCTTCAAAGTCGCTCCCGGGTGAGAACATTAATTTCTTTGCTTTAACACTTTACCAACTGACATATTAACCTGTTCATACGTCTTATTTTCAGTGGCATAGCCAAGCCCAGCAAAAAGCTGAAGGTTAATAAACCGGCCAAAGATCCTAAAGTTAATGAACCAGAAATCCAAAACATATCTGAGGCTTCTCATCACCACTCTGAGGCTGCTGCTGATGACCTGCCACCAGAGACTCATGAAGTCACAGTAGACCCAATACATGTTGATCCATCCAGTGCTAAACCACCAAGTCCCATAAGACCTGCTGACAAAACTCCTTCCCAGCGAGAGGCAGAGGATGTTGTCATTATTGGTGTTGGCTATACTGAACCGGGGAACCCCACCATTCTAGCCAAGCACTCTGCCAAGGAACAGCTAGTTGAAAAGAACAAGGCCAGGTTTGATGTTGCCAAGTACTCACACTTGGGCGTTAATGAGTTATACTCTGGCTATCTGAGCCAGCTGCACACGGGTCGTGATCTGGAGGCAGACTTGGTCAAGAACTTGCGCCAAAAATATGAGGTATGAACATTTGTTTCCTTTACATATATAGTCATCCAGCCCCCAAGTCTTATCCGTAGGAAAAGATACTTTGAGTAGGGTTAAGACTTCGTCTATATGTTTCTTCAATCTTTCATAGTCGTAGCCCTCATGGGCCGGCTTGTCTTGACCAAGATGAGCCGGTTCATTTATATGGAAAGAACTTTAAACCATAGCCCTCATGGGCCGGCTTATGTTGATAAAGATGAGCCGGTTCATTACTTTGAAAGAACTTCAGATTATAGCCCTCATGGGCCGGCTTATGTTGATAAAGATGAGCCGGGCCAAAAGAAATATAAGTGGGAAAAAGAACTTCTGCACACATTAGCCCCCAAGTGTCAAGTGCTTTGCTTGCAACGTGCTTGAGACTTATCCATAAATTATGTCTTTGGCAAATGTGTATATAACTTTGTTGAACTCTTATTTGTAGGATGCGTTAACCCAGGCCGAAATCCAGGCGGCCGATTTGAAGACCCGGCTTGAGCGGCAAGAGGCGGAGACACGCGAAGCTGACTCCAAACTCAAGCTTAGTCTTGAAGAGAACGAGAAGCTCAACACTGGGTTTGCCACAGAAAGAACCACCTGGGACAAGGAGAAGGCCAGCTTGGTTCAAAGAGCAGAAACTGTCGAATCTTCTTTGAAGGAAACGGTTGCAGAACTGACCGGTTTAAAACACTGCATATCCCAGATGACAGCTGCAATCTTCGGTAAGCAACTCAGGATGTTTTGCCCACTTCTATTTTTTAACCTTAACTCGCCCGGCGACTCATTTGTGCACTTTATTTAATGGGCCCCCGGAGTACCAACCTCAGCCAAGATATGTTGGTAAAGCTCAATGCGGTGTACACTCTGGTGGAACAGCTGTACATAGGCACACATCGGTCACTAGCAACTATCTCGCATAATAAATAGCCCCCTGCCCTTATCAAGGATGTATTAGACAAGTTATCTGTCATGCCCAAAAGGATTGAAGAGATCAAGCGATCCGCGGCTCGAGCCGGTGCAATTACTGCTTTGAGCCAGGACAAAGCCTGGCAAGCAGAGTTGGCCACTGGCTGCCCAAGCTTCAAAGAAGACGGATCTCCCTTCAAAGCGAACGACTTCACAAAATGCGTGCGAGAGATGCGCCCGCTGGCCAGTAAATTGGCTGAGGAGACAGACTTGTCTAAGTATCTGGCGGCTTATACCCGTGAGAACCACAAAGTGAAAGCGCCGGCTTATGATATTGTAGAGCTGATTCCTCCAATACATAAGCACACTTTTGCTCCTGATATTGATCCGTCTGACCTTATAGATGATGAAGCCGAATTCCAAGCTTTAACTAGCATCGATTGGATATCCTCTAACTTCCAGACGATGGAGGGAGAAGAAGAAGAACCGGTGCAGGATAACCCGGAGGCTTCAACTCGCCAAGACCAGAACGACTGATTCAACAGGTGGCTCTCAGACTGCAACGCAGCGTTCCCTTGTGAAAAAATCTTAAGTATTCGGGCTTTGAAGAGCCGTGTAATAGGCTAGTAAAAACAATGATCTGCCATGCCATCGTGCATGTTTAGCCTTAAAACTGCTGAAGTATGTTTATGTGCCCTGATGAGCTTTGCAGGGAATATCGTTTTTATTTTGCAATGTTCCTGCACACAGTAAACAACATATACCCTAGCGGTTTATTCTAGGGCGGGTCATAATATCCAATATGATATGTTCTGGCGACTTAAAGTCTATAACCAGGGCGGGTTAAAAATCCCGAAGTATTTATTCAAACATGAAGTCATACCTGTAGACCAATATCATAATGATGCTGTAAGGATATATGTCTGTAAGCCGGAAGCTTAACAGGTCCAGAAGAGTCCACCTCTATTCTGTTTTTTGAAAAATTTCAGTTTTTACCCCACAGGCCGGCCCTCATGTGACATAAATCCATCGTTTTAACCTTAACTAGTTCAGGGTCTTATTGAAAAGAGTAACTGTTAAGAGTACGAACGGGCCACATGGCGGAGAGACTACGACAGCAGGTGAGTTTATCCTAGCTCTCTGTAAGCCGGCTCTCTCGTGACAAAGGCCGCCGTTTTAACCTTGACTAGTTCAGGGTCTTATTGAAAAGAGTAACTATCAAGAGTTCGGCGGGTCACTGGCGGAGTAGCATCTTGCAAATAGGCAGGTTTAACTCAGATTTGGCTTGGAAACCGGATCAAGAGGGTGTGAATAGCTATGCTCGGTGAGCAGGAAGCCCCCAAGTGACCAATGAGACGGCTTGGAAACCGGATCAAGAGGGTGTGAACAGCTATGCTCGGTGAGCAGGAAGCCCCCAAGTGACCAATGAGTCGGCTTGAAAACCGGATCAAGTGGGTGTGAACAGCTATGCTCATTGAGCAGGATGCCCCCAAGTGACCATAGGAGGTGGCATGTAAGCCGGACCAAGAGGGTAGGCGACGCTCGATGAGCAAGAAGCCCCCAAGTGGCCTTATGAACAAACAATAAAGGCTCAGATA